>CAUHTR010005885.1:0-13041 GCA_959609185.1 Schmidtea polychroa | reverse complement strand
AGTTTTGGGGGGGGGCTGAATTCAATTTGCCAATTACAATTAATTGATAAATATATCAAATCAGTAATATTGACAGGAATTGTATTTTTAATAGTATTAAATAGTACATAAAACATTTAAAAGTACATTTAAACATAAAACACAATCCGGAATAATTTTAACTAAAGTACGACTTTAATACATCAACAAATAAGGTAAATTGATCAAGCAAATGAACACTTCTAACACTTCGATTGTACATAAACGTACCGAGATATTCAAAAAGATGCTCCCTTTTTACTGGGCTGGACAGAAAGGTTTTCAGAGACCTCCACGCACGTTCAATTGTTTGAGTATGAATAGACCGATCAACTGGATCAACAAAATAATATTTGTGATTTACTGTGAAATGGACATATCCAAGTTCGTTCAGATGCCAGTACCCACGCCACATATCCGTTATAATCCGTGTACCCGGGCGAATATTGTTGCGTATTATATCTTCTAAATTTTCACGGTTTCGACAAACAGTTGATTTCAAGAATACCTCGCCGGTTTCTCTGCAAATACCGCCTACTATCCACACCGACTGCATTGCTAATACCCGGCCAACATTATATTTCCTTTTTATTAGATGAGTTTCATCAATTTCAACAGTATATCCTTCACCGCCGATCAAATTCAATCTGTTGTCCATAATTTTAAGCGTTGCCGCTCTTCTGAAAATTTTGAACCATGAAATTGCGGTTGGTTCACTTATACGACACTGAATCGACGCGAATCCAACACGAAAATTATGGGTGAAGAAATATGATAGTTGAAGCAATTGGGCGATTGAAATGTGAATACCATCAAAAATGGAATTCAGGAAGATGCTTCGTGACTGACGACACGTTCTCCTTCCACATCGGAAGCGTCCATCTACTCCGTGGCGAGTTTTCCCCTTTTCAAAATTCATATTTGCGCCACAAATGTAACATGGTCTCTGAGCAATACTCAGCAATCCAAGCTCTATGGCTAATCCGAAAGCTTTTTCTGGAGAGGAGGTTTTTTCACCCAATTCGAAGATATTCATGGTTTTTTTTCTCTTTTTTCATGCTTTATTTCTTTTGGTTGTTAATGATTCTAGTCAATATATTTATCAATATGTTTATCAATTAATTGTAATTGGCAAATTGAATTCAGCCCCCCCCCCCCCAAAAAAAAACTTAAGTATTACCAAATTAGTTATTTTAAATATTTTAATATACCCTACTGACTTGGCCTAATCTCACGTACTCAAAGTCGATCAAATTACCTAACAAATTTGAAATCAATATATAACGTTTTAGTCAATAAAAACTGTCTATAATGTAACAAAATAATCAATAAATTATATTATAATAAACAGAAACTTAACTTGATGTTGAAAATTCATTAGCAGTTACACATACTAATTTATTATCAGTTTCAAAGTACAGTAGAAAAATCAATGAAACATACTAACATCAAATGCAACTTCTATAATAAAATAAACATGTAAACAAGTGATAAAGTGCACCTTCTACAGTACGCGAGTTTCAATCGCTTAAAATCACACACAGCCTTCCGTTCAATCGTGTACTTCGGCCAACGGGGTAAGGGCCTTAAGTATCTTTGTTACTCGTTCGACCAACTTGTTTGTTGACTGAGCTCCCGACTCCTTAGATGAGCTTACCACTCTGCCATCGTCTGTAAGTGTAATACGGATGCAACTATCGTCTGCGTCCTCATTTTCATAGGTGCATATTCATCTTCAGCTATCGAGATGGCATGTGGCGGCAAGGTTTGGGATTGGCTTCAGGTTTATAGCTCTCGTCAGCTGTAGTTTCCTGTGGGTTTGTAGGATCCAGCTTTTGGACGTCTCGCAACTGATTTTACTACATCTTACCGGGTGTCGGGTATGATATCGACACAAATGTCTCTTAATTGGAGGTAAATTTCTCTGATGCTTGCCAAATCATTTTCTGTTTGTAAATCTGAAAAGTGATGTGCCTCCTCTCGAGACACTTAGGGGATCCCAGTTCGCGTATCCACGGGGATTTTCTCGTTGCATATTTACCGTATTCTCTCGACGCAATCTTCTCCATCAAACTGGCCTATAAGTGTATCTTTCGGTCATACCATGGGTGTGTGATTGGTAATATTTGACTTGTTGACTGAGGCTGACCCGCGTATCGAGTATTAGATCACCATTGAAGTGAGTAATGGATACCTCCACTAACGTCGGGTTACGGAACTGTCGTAATGTAGCGTAATGCGCAGCTAAATAGATGGTGAGGCTATCTTCTTGTTTTGCACTCGATTGCTGCCGTACAAATGACTTGAAAGTATTTAAATAATTTTCGTTGACGTCATACGTCCAATTCGGTCGTGATTGTTTCTAGTGTGATAATCACTAGGATAGAGGTTTCATTTTCGTTTTTTCGTTCGACTTTAGGGTTCTTTAGTTGTTTGATTTCTGCAAATAGCCTTTTCTGATTCTACTGTTATCTGGTTACTTTCTTGATTAGGGTTTTTTGGGTTTTCTTGCATTCAGGGACATTTGGCATATTAGCTGCAGAGGTCTCAACTGTGCCTATGTTTTTTCGGGATTGCTAAGATTTCGGATTTTTTGAGAGTGATAATTTTCCAAATAGAAGAATATACATCATTATTACCAACTTTATATCCCTGGATTGCAATTGTTATATACCAATTTTCATTTTCTTTGAAACTGATTTCGTAAAAAACAAAATAAAATTTTGTATATCTGTTGTTGAACCATGCATGCTGATTACATGCTAGATTTGAATCTATCCGTTTAAAAACATCACCAATAGTTTTAACATCTATCATTGAAAGCGTGCCGGATAAGAATTGAAATTGAGTTGGAACCGGTTGTACCATTTCTTTAGGTTTTTCGGTGCATGAAATTTTCTTGGTCATCGTGATAAATGATGAAAATGAAATGTAAGAGGGTTTTTATACCTTTTGCCTATCAACCAATCAGATTATAGCATGTCTTTGTTTAAATTGCATGTCATTTGCATTAATGTCGCATTAATGTTTTTATTATAAATGTTTTTATTATTATTATTTATATTTCTAATATTATTTATATTTGTATTACTATTACTATTATTATTATTTCTATTTCTATTATTATTTATATTTCTATTATTTACTAAAAACAAAACAAAACAAAATAATTCAACATAAAAATTAATTTTGATACAATCTGACTCGAGTGATGATTTCTCAAAGTCTTCACCAAACACCATTCAACGTATCGTTGATAACGGAAATTGTAGCACCTGCGTCCGAAAAGGCAAGGATCCTCTGGTTTAATTTCTTTCATCACCCTTCCTATCTTGACATCCCATAGAAAGGTGTTTATTATATCGAATATCCAGATTCGTGTATGGTTGTATACCAAATCCGGAATGATAGCTGCATCTCTATCTTATAGAATTTCATTTAATTCTGGATAATAAAAGCATAATCTTTGCAGGACAAATGATTGATATTCATCTGTAAAAAATATATATTAATGTAATAATAAAAAATTTGAAATTACCATAATTTTCATCCTCTTTCACTGAGGTGATTGCGGAACTTTGTATGTTGTACATTTTTGTAAAAAATGATTTCTAAATAGAAAACAGATTGTTTAAAACAAACATTAACCAATTAGAAATTACCCAATTAGAAATTGACCAATGAAATTATCTCATTTTGAACATTGTCAACAAATTCCCTATACTCCAAATTTCTCAGCCCCAGCATGACAACCTTTCTACTAGCAAACACGTTGACACATATAGGGTTATATTTTAATAGTCTTAGTGTCGGAAACAATTCCGGTTCTAACATACAATCACATTTATTCGACATGTTATATAGATTGATACTATGTCCCATATCCATAGTAACGGTAATTGATTGGATTTTAATATTATTTATTCGATATGGTAATTTAGTAATTTCTAAGGGTTACATCCCATGATTCTGCATTTACTTGTCTTGAAAAATATTATCGGTTATTTTCCGCTTCTATCAACAATTTGCTGTGGCTTTCCTGAGGGGAACCTCATATTCGATACATCAGAATTTCCTCGATTATTTATATTTGCTAACATTATTAAATCATTTATGAAAATTAGTCTTTATATACAAATTGATCACGAGTTCAATAAATCATCGAATATAAACAAACAAACAAACAAACAAACACACACACACACACATATATATATATATATATATATATATATATATATATATATATATATATATATATATATATATATATATATATATATATATATATATATAAATTTAAGAAATAATTAACTAATAAGAAATGATGCAGTATACCAGATCGTTGATCCGAGTGGTAGTAGAAAAACATTTGTTTGCAAATTACTAAAATCAAATTTATTCAAAACAAAATTCAATAAGATTTATGGGCATAGGGGTACTGATGAAGAACATGGATTGACTCAATCAAGTTTCTGTAAATTAAAATCATGAAAATAGTAAAGGGATTCGATAAAAACTGGTCCAACCGATTAAAGAAAAGTGATGTCATTAATATCGATGATTTCTACCAAGAAGATAATAAAGAAAAAGATTTTAATAATTTATTCACAAAAATCAGCAGACAATTCGGTGTAACAGTTATTTTCATAACACAAAATTTATTTCATCAAGGTGGTGCAGATCGAACACGTAATTTAAATATACAATATTTAGATTTTTTCAAGAACCCTAGAGATGCAACAGTGATTGATTTTCTTGCACGTCAAGCATACCCTAACAATCGTAATTTTCTTATCAGTGCATTTCAAGATGTTACAAAAATACCTCATGGATATATATTTCTTGATTTCACACAACAATGTCCCGATGATTTACGAGTAAAAACAGATATTTTCAACCCAATAGGTGCCATGGTTTATAAACAAAGTTGAAAACCTCTATGAATAATAATGCTTTTAAAAGCAAAGGTGAAAAATATTAGGAAATTAAGACAAAGTATTAAAAAGAGTATTAAAGTTCCAAAAGTTCCACCAACAACTAGTTATACACCATCTAAAAAACTTGTTACTAAAAATTTCTCTGCAGTGAATCTTATTTCGAAAAATCCTAAACCTAAACGTAAAACCCGTAAAATCCGTAAAACCGGTAAAAAAGTAGTTTTGCATTTTTTAATGCATTGTTAAAGGCCCCGAGTATGAAAAGAATGAATATATTGCAATCATTCGCAAATTTTGTTGTCGATGATTTACTCAATATTATACTTAAAGTAGTCAAAGGCAAGATTAAAATCAGTAAATCAAAAAAGCATTTATTGAGCAAACATAGGAAACCTTTGTTATCATTAGTAAATAATAAAAATCGTATTAAAACTATATAGGGGGGGTAAAAATGTTGCAACTTTTGATTGCATAATTTTTTGCCGTAGACATTTTTTGATTACATAATTGTTGCCGTACGCTCCAATGTTTTCTGGGATTTTCAATACAAAATTTTTTTTTTCAATACAAAATGCCAAGGATAAGTCAGTATTATTTGGGTGGGTCTCCTTGGTCCTGAGAATTTCAATAGAAAAAGGTGGTTTACACTAAAAAACGCTGTAAATTTTTTAAAATAAAGTAAATGATGGGTCTAAAAATTAAATTAAAGTAAATCAAGGTTCAGATTTTTTTGAATTATAGTCAATTATGGGCCTAAAAATTGAATTATGGTCTAAATTAAAGTTAATTAAAGTTCAAATTTTGAATTAAAGTAAATTAATGTTCAAATTAGTAAATTAAGATCCTAAAAAATTAAATTAAAGTAATTAATGGGTTCAACTAAGTAAATTAAGGTCTAAATTTTTAATTAAAGTAAATCAAGGTTCAAAATTTTAAATTAAAGTAATGAATGGGCTCAAATAAGTTAATTAAGGCTCTAAAAAATTAAATTAAAGTTAATTAAGGTCCGAATTTTGTCAATTGTCAAAAATTGGTTGACACAATGTCAAAATACGATGACACAATGTTAAAATACGGTGATAAACCCTGTATAATCAGAGTTGGCTGTGCACTAACATTACATTTAGAGATTTTTGTTTTACTCGTATTTAAATCAAATCAGAGTTAGTTGTGCAGTGCACTTTGTTTTGGTGGTATTTCTGTGCTGAAAAACGAATTTAAATCAAATTAAAGGTATTATGAATATATTTAAAATTTTAAAAATTTATATATTAGTTTGTATTTTGAAGGGTTATCGTTATAATAATGTCTTCAAAAAAATCGGAGGTTTGGATTCACTTTGAAAAACATAGTTCTGAGGAGGCGACATGTAGAAAATGTGGTAATAATATCAAATGTAAAGGATCTTCTACAACTCCACTCATAAATCATTTGAAAAGACATGAAATTTATATCAACAAAAGAACGTCGAATCAAGAAGAAACTACAAGTGTCAAATCTTCAAAAATTGTAAATTCACAACAAATTTTAAAGTTTGTTAAGAGAGAAAGCTTAGGTGAGTTATTAGCAAAATGTGCTGCAAAAGATGGATTTTCAATCCACGCAATAACTAATTCATCAGCAATTAGAGAATTCATACATAAAAGAGGATTCGAAATGCCACGTAGTCGAAACACAGTTAAAAAACTTATAATTCAGTTTTACGAACAGAAACGAGAAGAACTTAAAAACAATCTAAATACAAAAAAAACAATGAACAAAAATTCAGTATTACAGTCGATGAATGGACGGACATAAATATGAAGCGTTATATGAATGTTACACTACATAGCAAGAGTATCTGTTATAAATTAGGATTGGCAAAAATCGATGGATCTTGTGACACTGAAAAAACTAAAAAAATAGTGAAAGATAAACTTTTAGAATTCGGTATTCAGTTTTCAGATATTGTTGCCTCCACGTATGATGGTGCTGCTCTTATGCAGAAGTATGGACGAAATATTTCTGCAATCAGTCAATTGTGTTACAATCACGCCATTCATTTGGCCGTGATTGGTGTTTTTTATAAAAAAACAGGAACGGTTACGACATCTGATGATGAAAATAATAGCAAATTTGATGAGCAGTCTGAAAACGATTCTGATTATGATTATGAAAATAGTGATATTGAACACGAAAATATGAATTTAGGATTTGATAATACTGGTGTTAATAATATACTTATGAGACCTGACATTAATGTTGTTATATCTGAATCACGGAGGCTTATAAAATTTTTTAAATTTTCTGCTGTTCGAAAAAATGTTCTTCAAAAATATGTTATGGAACAAGAAAAAAAAGAATTACATTTACTGTTGGATTGCAAAATCCAGGTGGAACTCATTGGTCCCTATGATTGAGCGACTCCTAAAGTTAAAAAATGTATTAAACAATCATTGATTGACTTATTAGGAACGGAAAAAGAATATTACAATGAACAAAATTTCGTAATCCTAGAAAATATGTTAAATATCTTAAAACCACTTGAATTAGGTGTAAAAGAGTTGAGTAACGAACAAGCAACACTTTTATCTAGCGAAGGTGTTTTTAAATTTATGTTTAAAAAATTAAACGATATTGATTCAGATTTGAGCAATGAAATGTTGACGTCATTAAAAACAGAAATTTTAAAACGAAGAAATAAAGAAGTAGTATCTTTGATGAAATTTCTACAAAATTCATCAATCTCCCGAGATGATAATTTTGATGATATTACATATGCTTCGAAACCAGCAATCTATGCCTATGCAAAAGATACAATGAGTCGATTGTATGCAATTCCAGAAGATGAAAATCATGTGTCTTCGTCCGGATCTGAGGATGAAATTTGCGAACCGATTACATTGGTTATGGAATTGAAAAAATCTATAGCTTCCATGAGCAGTGAAAATCCAACAAAATTTCAAAAAAATAATTTTGACTCTTTACAAAAAGAATTTAAACTTCTTGAAGGCAATGGAAAACTAACTCACAACTTAGAAAAACTTTTGAATGCTCTTAATACGATTCAACCAACCTCCACTAGCAGTGAGAGTTTTCTCGGTGGCTGGTACATTTTCAACAAAATTAAGAAGTAGACTTCAGTTTCCATTGTTGAACGCTTTGGTATTCTTGAAATATTATTTCAATAATGAATAATAAATTAATAATGATTAAAAATAATAAAACTATATTATTATATACTTTCTTTTTCTTGAATTAAATAAAATGAACTTAAAAACTAAAATATTTTGATTTTTTTTTCCTAAATTTCAGAATTGGCAAATATCCGAATAGTATCCGGATATCCGGATATTTCATGTTTAAGCTATTTGATATCCGGATACCAGAAAGTCCGGATAATTGACATCTTTAATCATCATGTAGTCTAATAAAGTTACGCAATTAGTTTCAACCCAAATCTCCTGAGCTTTTTCATACTCGAGTTCAGTGACACCTTCCCAGATTGGTGGTAATTCATAAGTAGTTTGGAGAATATCTAAAGATGTAGCGAAATTATAAGGAAAGATTCCTTTTTTCAGAAACTATAGTGCCAGTAAAAACAGAATTGGTTAAAGGTAAAGTATTCAAAGTTTTGACTGCTTTAGTTAAAGAATCATTAACAAATTGATAAGAATCAATGAATCTTAAGCTTATTTTTCCTAAATGCGCAATCAAAGAAATAAATTTTCCAGTTGTGATTGGGATACAGCCTAAAGTCCAATTTTTAAATTTATTTAAACCATATTTAAGTATATGGTGCATATCGTATCCTTTCAAGTTGTGAAATACGATAGGCAAAATTTTATTAATTTTCCTATTTATGTTGCATGTGCTACAAGCAGCACCCAAGTATTTCCCCGTAAAATGATCGTGATCTCTAACAGGATCGACGATACATTTCATGCAAAGGTAACAAAGAGATGCACTAACAAATCGACGTTGTTCAATATTTGTTAATTTCACCATAGGTTTCCTACATATTTTATAATAAAAAGGAAGAACTTTATTTAATGCTATATCCTCTATAGCACTTAAAAAACTCTCGACGCAATCTAAACCTATGAACTGTTGATAAGATTTAGATCCATCGAAGTTATTAACAAGTAAAAGACCAGCAGATATTGGCATGTGTCGTTGGAAGTGAACATTATCGGAAGGTAAAATAGCCTCAAAATCGGCATAAACTACAAAAGGAGGAGTTACTGTTTTCGACCAGTCAGTAAACTGCAATAATTTATTTCGAGGGAAGGTGTAGAGTCGTTCCTAACTGATTTCTTTTACACAATACTTCATGTTTGTCCACCCATTCAAACACCGCTGGCACCATAATGAACGTATTCGTGTAGGACAACTAGTATTTATGTGGGAATTCATTAACCTATTTAAGTTGCTTATAGCAACGTAATGGAACTTGTTTCCTTTATTTAATAATAATAAATTAATTATAGTTCCATTTGAAACTTTGGAACGATGTATAATATCTAAATGTGGATGTTTTAATACATAATTGTCGGTTAATTGTATAGTATTGACATATGTAAAAACATTAATTGTTAAACCTGGATTTTTAGCTTCAAATTTCCTAATATCTTTTAGTTTCATTGGTAATTCTAACGAGTTGTATACTAGGTCAGATAAATTATAACTATATATCCTATTCCTATATTGTGTAATAACTTCATCATATTTTAAAATAGGTAAAATGCTATATAAAAACACGAATCATCAGTGTTTTTTATATTAATTAAACAATATTTATTTTTTAGATAAGTTGGTGTTTCAATAAAACTCCTACCACTTAACCTACTTAACCTACTTATTTTAGTTATAGTGAAATGGATTTCTGTTATATTTTTTATAATCCAACTACTTCCTAACTCTGTAATATTAGTGATTTTTTCGTTTAATTCCCTAATGCCTTCATCAAAAAATGATGCAGTTAATGGTTTTGCGTAATTGGAGATATTATTAACCTTTATTTCCCCATCTTTTTCAAATTCGATTGTTATTCCGAATTGAATTTTGACGGAGCCTAATTCGTTAATAATATATCTTAATTTATTTATTAATGGTTCTGGAAATATTATTTCCTTTATATTTAAATCACTCAATATCTGGTGGGTACCTCTTGAATCTCGTTGAACTGTCGGTACATTTCCACCTATTTGTATTATATTTAATCCATCCCAAGAATCAAAGGAACTGAATAATCCATCAATGGATTCAACAATCAATCCATCATGGGATTCAACAACCAATCCATCATTGGATTCAACAACCAATCCGACCTGGGATTCAACAAAAGACAATCCGTCCTGGGATTTAACTACATCTAATCCGTCCTATGATTCGTCCGCGAATTTTAAAAATTTGTTCAAAAATGCACTTAGGTCATTTTCGACTCGAGGGACTGGAGTGTTACTTTTTTACAAGAGATAATCCAGGTATCATATTTTTTTTCTTTTCCAAAATTAGTTTATCGTATCAACAAAATCAAAGTCACGAAATTACATATATGTAGTATTAATATTTTATGATATATTTGCAAAACAAAATCGCTCCGGGTCGAAAAAGACCCGAGGGACGGATGAAGGTTAATAATAATAATAGAAATAAAAGAAATAATAATAATAGTAATATTAATTCAACAATCAGATACCAACAACAACTAAGTACTTACCCACATTTAGATACCAAGTACTAACAACTACATACCTACATATAAAATAATAACAATTTAAGATTTAATAAAATTTATTCATCATGTATTTGCTTATAATAAGCTCTTCCTAATTTAGCAAGTAGCATATTTCTTAAATTCTTGTCAAAATCTAAAAGGTCAACTAGATACTAACAACTATGTACTTCTAACAAACAGCAAACCACTAGATACCTAAACCTAGGTACTGTTGGGTTTTATTAATTCAAGTCGGTAACCTCTGACTCCACGTGTCCTTTTTATCGTAATTAATAAAACAAAAAACTACCCAACGTTTATTTGAATCACAAATATTTCAAAATCCAAAGATATAATCAACGAGAGTTTTGGCAGTTTAATCAGTTCTCCGCTTGGCACTGATGCTTTGTCAAAATCTTTATCAATATTCCCCTTTTAATTGAACTTTTCTATTTTATCTGGTCCGCTTCCAATTTAATTTTCTTCTCACTTCTCAAATATTTCCTAACTCTATCCGTTTGTTTCTCTAACTTCCTGATTACTCTAAACACGGTTTCTTCGTGTCCCTAGCAGAGGAAAAATGTCGGTTTGCTCTGATTTTCCCATTCTTTATATACTCTTCGAAATCGGGATGACAAATGGTTTTTGCCGACAAATCTCTCTTTTGAAATTCGATTCCACATATCAGCTTCGGCTGTCATCCCGAATGGTCCAACGAACAAAGATAATTAATGGCCCGCCCAGGCCTTTTTGCACGCCCTATCTTTTCCTTGGTCTTTTCCAATTAATCATTGTGACACGATAATTGGCTCAAATCTTCCTTCTGTATACTTTTCTCTTTGTGTTCCCAACTCGGGATTTCTTTCTACTAGCTAATTAATTAATTAATTAATTTCATTTTCTTGTTTTTTCTCTTTTACTCGCCTTTTCGCACTCTTCCTAGCACTTTCTGAAAATTCCGTTATCATCATGTCATTCCCTGCTATCTGTTCCCCCCTTGACCAATTTTCCAGACTTTAATTCAAATTTATGAATCTTTTATCGATTTTTCTCAATTCATCCTTTTTGTGCTTTTCCCATATATTGATATACCTTCTCGAGCCTTTCTACCCATTTTATTTCTTCGCATTGTCAATTCTCTCCTTGACCAGTCTTACCCTTCTCTCATTCCTTTAATTAAAAAATATAATTCAATTTTAATTTTAATTATTTTATAACCCCAACAGTACCATCTAGGTACTATTTACAATCAGATACTAACTGTTATATTAATGAAAGTGCTTGTTAATTTCGTGGATGTTAAGAGAAAATAGATGAGCCCGAAAGAGTCACCGATAAAAAAAATGTGTCGGGACAATCGGGGTGTGTGTTGTGTAATGTAAATTAAAGTAAATTAATATACAACAATAATGGTTACAGTACTAAAACTTTTATTTAACAAAACAACTAAATAATAATACTTTAGAAATTACCACTTCGTTTCCAAG
The DNA here is from genome assembly GCA_959609185.1 of Schmidtea polychroa. Taxonomy (NCBI): domain Eukaryota; kingdom Metazoa; phylum Platyhelminthes; order Tricladida; family Dugesiidae; genus Schmidtea; species Schmidtea polychroa. Next base: position 898 of record CAUHTR010005885.1, on the reverse strand, counting down.
ATTAATTCCGAAATTAATATTCAATGTGACCAATAATGTTTTTGACTACTGAAAGCGACTATTGGAGCAGGAAGATATTCACTGAAATTTGAATAGTATTTAATTTCCTTGTAGAGACAATTAAAATTTATGAGTCGTAGTAGCTTCGTTGTTTCTTTTTTCGAGGGACGGTTTTATTCTAAATTAGCTTTTAGCTTCTTCGGTTGTATAAATTTTTATCGATTTTTTAAAATTTTTTTTTGTAATTATCTATAGTGATAATTCACTATGGTAAATTATCACTATATAGTTTATTTTTTTTAAAAATAAAATAAAAAACCTTCTCCACGTGCAACGTGCAGAATTGTTATTTACATTCATACCAAACGATTAACAGAACCAAAAAAATAAAGAATTACAATACATTACACTAACTATAAGATGCTAAATATTTTAAACTAGGTACTAACAACTAGGTACTTACAACTAGATACTAACAACCAGATACCTGCTACCAAGTACTTACAACTAGATACTAACAACCAGATACCTGCTACCAAGTACTTACAACTAGCTACTAACAGATTAGTGCCAACAACTAGATCCCAACAAGAAACAATCAGCTAGGTACCAGATATCAAGTACTATCTCTCAAACAACTGGACACACTTACAACAAGCTACTTACAACCAACTAAGTATTCTTCATTGTATTTTATCAAATGCTTTTAAATTAAATTTTTTATTTGTGTTCAAAAAATCTTTAATTACAATCAGTAGAAAAACCTGACAATTTGATTTATCAAAAACTTAATCATAAGGAGCATTTTGGATTTCATGTCGTTATTAATTATTTTGATATATAAACATTTTGATGAAGATCCAATTTCATAAAGGTGATTTATCTTCATATGGAATTT
>CAUHTR010005883.1:0-22901 GCA_959609185.1 Schmidtea polychroa | reverse complement strand
AAATGATAATACAGAAATATAATTATGTAATAAATTTTGGGACATAAAGTTTTGCTTCACATTTAGAATCAAATTTTTATTAAGTTTATTAATTTCTAACCTTTTAGGTTTCATTAAAATTGTGATAGATACAGCACAAAAATTTATTAATTTGTAATTCATAAAATAAATAATACTTTTCCATGTGTAATGAAAATGACGAATCCAAGAATATTTTATTTTAAAAATTACTTTGTTTTAATATTCGATCACACTTACAAAATTACTTAAATATTAATTAAACGTAAAATGAGTAATTTGAAAGGTAATTTTTTCAAAGTTTTATCATAATTGATAATAAATAGATTTATTACTAAAAAAACGTAAGGCATTGACTAACAAAGCTAAAATTGATGTTTGCATTGAAATTGCAATTTTAAATACTGAAAATTGTTAGTTTCTGATTGTTTTTGTAATGCCAATTATTGATAATGAAGGTGATACTCAACAAGCTATAGACCAATATAAAGAAGTATTGGAACTAGCGGATGAAAGCGACGATTTAAATATGAAAGGCAAGGCTTATCGATACATAGGAGAATGTTTGTTAGATTTACACCAACCAATGGAAGCCCTTGAATATATCAAAGAGTATTTAAAAGTTGCACAAAAATCAAAAGATATATTTGAAATTCAAAGAGCCTATGTAACTATAGGTATTGTATTCATTAAATTGTTTTTTATACATACATTTTTAATTAAAATGAAACCAAAGTCAATGTCAAGATAATAAAAATCTGAACTATTTTAATTAAGGTCGATGCTTTCTCGATTACTCTGAAATTGTAAAAATCCAACAGTCAAACAAACTGCTGCTATCAAATCTGAAAATGCATTTATTAAAAGTCTTCAACTGTGTCAGCAAATCTCTGAAAATGAAGAAAATTTGAATGGCAATTACAAATCGCAAACCGAATTAACTAGTGAATTAGCAGAAATGCGAGCGGATTCTCTGTTCAACTTAGGTATGAGATAATGTTCCCTCTGCAACGCACTATTACCTGATCACTGATAGGTCTCGCTAATCGAGTAAAATCTGATGATAAATCCGCCCGAACCGCTGAGAGATATTTCATTCAATTTCATCAATGTCATTCAATGTTTCATTTAAACATAAATTAAATGAAATGTTCCTTCGATCCTCATTCCAACAATTCGATCTGAATTATTCTCAATCGCTCAACCAATGGACAATTGCCAATTCCGGCAAGTCCCGGCTCATTGTTGAGGAATCTTTGAAGGTTTTAAGGAAGAATTTAGGGTTAATGACTGGAATACCTTTTACGAGTATCATGAAGAAGATTGCCAAGGAAATCCATGAACTCGAGGCACAAAGTTTGGTAGTAGCCGAGAGATTCCATAAAGCTGCCAAGAAGTTCAGAAATCTGATGAGGCGATCTCACAATTGTCGCAGCAACTATCGAATAAAAATGCTTTCTGGTACGTTTATTATTTGATGATGCAATAATTACTAATAGTAATTTTTGTTTGGGAGGGCAGTCATGCCTTTCCGGGTTTTTTTTCACCAGGGTTATTATATTCGGTTTTATCCGTCCCAATCCTTACTAAGATGTGTTTTATTTGACTCTTTATATAATTAATAATATTAGAATTTATAATAAAATGATATAATAAATATTATTATTATATTTTTATTATAATTAATTTTAATATAATTCTTATCAATCATTATTATTATTATTATTTTTTTTTTAATTATTTATATCTATTTTTATTTATTATAATTAATTTTAATATTATTCTTATCAATTACTATTATTATTATAATTTTTTTATAATTATTTATAGTTTTTTTATTTTTATTATTATATTATTATTATTATAATTTTTTATAATTATTTATGGTTATTTTTATTTTTATTATTTATCATAATTAATTTTAATATTATTCTTATCATTTATTATTATTATTATAATAATAATAATAATAATATATTATTATTATTTATTATAATTAATTTTAATATTATTCTTATCAATTATTATTATTATAATTTTTTTATAATTATTTATAGTTATTTTTATTTTTATTATTATTTATTACAATTAATTTCAATATTATCCTTATCAATTAATAATATTAATAATAATAATAATATTATTATTATTATTATTTATAATTATTTTTAATTATTTATATCTATTTTTATTATTATTTTTTTAAATTTCAATATTATCCTTATCAATTAATAATAATAATATTATTATAGTTTTATAGTTTATATGTTTCTATATCAAGTAGAGGTTGCGTAATCAGTAATTAATTGTATTGGTATACAACATTTAGATAAATATAAGTATACTAAACAGATTGCCATTTGGAATATAATTCAATATCATAACTTTCGCCTTCTAAAGATTAATGTTATTTCTTTAACGACTCGATTCGTTGTTGCAGTGTTGTATTTGGATAGTGTGATTCCACTTGATGATCTAACACAAACCACATAATTTTATATGGACAGTCATATTCGATTTCATTTATATTGCTTCCACGTGATTCTCGACGTACTAATACCTCTCTCCTATTTAATTCTTTTGTCATCCTCAAATTCTGTTCTTTTGCTTGGGATTCATTTGTGCTTCTTCCTAAACATCTACTTGATTGTAGAGTCTAGAATTCGCGTGTAATGTCATTTTATGTCTACGCACTATCTGAAATAGCCAATATTTCCTTGCACTTTGAAGTTGTTTTTAAACTGAATTCAATTCGAGACAGTCCCCTTTCATCCTAGTAACATTCTAGTCTCATTGTCTGTTAGCCATTTCCACTGATGTTGACACGACGTTGGGAATCCATATTTTATTCCCAGTTATTCTTATTCTTATTTTAGATATTTGCTTTCCAAATGTCCTCCAATAGTTTCAAAACTAGCATTAGTGTCCAAAATAAATTCTTGATATACCCGTGTTTGAGGCGTCTGCTTTAGACGGACAAACACTTCTTTCGCATTTTTCAGACCATTTTTAATCCTGTCCAAAATAGTTAATTTGGTTGTGAATGTTATGGTAAACCATTCCTTTGATGACTTATTTGTTGTTTTTTCCTCTTTGAAATATTTTCATTCCAGATGAGAAAATTGAAAGCTTATGTCATCTTCAAGTCATTTCGAGCGATCCAATCATCAGTTATTTGCAGGGATTCTTAAAAATACCCAAAAAAATAAATATCTAAAAATAATTTAAGAAAATTTAGATAAAAAAATAAATAAAGAAAAATATAAACACATCAAAATAAAAAATGAAGAATTAATTAAAGGAATAAATTTATATAAGAAATGGTAAGAAAGAAATAAAAATATACTCCCTCTGTCCAAAAATGATAGTCCAGTTGCATTTTAGCCTTTTTCCCAAAATGATTGTCAATAGAGAATATAAAAAATTTTGAACGGTTTTGTAAAACCTTTTACAGTAAAAACACATTAAATAATTTTATTTTTTGATAATTGTTTTGAGCGTGTGATATGTGAAGCATTATTGATAAAAACTTTTAATCCTAAAATCAATGTGCAGAATGCAGTGAATAGGTGTGTGTTTAATATTTTTAATTAAGTTTTTGTATGTTGATGTATATTGAATAATAGTTATGTTAAATAATTAAAATAATATTTAAATATAATTGATTATTGAAAATTGTTTTTAAAAAGAATGATTATTAAAAAATTTTTATTTATAATTTAAAATTTATATATTTTATAATTTGTTTATATATTATCAATATAGTATAGTTATTCATCCCTAGTGGAATGTAGGTAACCTGATGATGAATGTGTTGCTATCGAAATATATAGTGAAAAAGATGTACGAATGGTGATTTTTATTAATAAAATCTTTATCGAGTTTATTTGAGAATTTTATTTTATTGATTGAACAAGTAACAAAACTGCATTTTAAGTATCACTGTTACGTATAAAAGAAATCACGATTTAAAGTCAAACTGGACTATCATTTTTGGACAGAGGGAGTATTAAGGAAGTAATATCAAGCAGGATGTAAAATATATGAAATCGATATATCATTTATAAATTAATATTTACTGATTCATAGTCAAGTTTTTTAATAAATACAATGTCTCTTGAAAAGAAATCAGTGGTGAAAATTGAAAAAAGTTCTTATTATATATATAATTCTAAAAGGAGCGGTTCAAAACGAGGGAGAAGACTTAGAAATGAAGTAAGAATCATATCTTCGAGTGAATCTATAAGACCGAGAGCTATAAAATGTGGTAATTGCCATGAAATTGGTCGAAACTGTCTCAGACAGAGAAACAATTAAATTAATTCTTTATTTATTTTTATAATTTATTTTTAGATATTAATTTTTTTAGATATGATATAAATTCTAAGTTTTCTAATTCTAAGTATTAAGATTAAATTTATTATAGCAATTAAATTGAGCGAGAAATTGCCCCGTGCTACTAGTAATGAAGATATTATTTTGATTGGGAAGATCTACGATGAGCTGGGGATTCAGTTGGTTGCCGGGAAATATTACGAAGTTGCTGTAAGTATAACGTTTTTAATGTCGAAGTGTATAAATTAATTTGTTTATAGTTGCAAAAAGCGAAAACCTCCCAAAAAGACTTGTATTTTAAGTTGTTAAACCGATTGATTAACATCAACCAATCGGTTGGGCATTTCTGTGAAAATATCAAGCTGCTTGAATCGAAGTTGAGATGGAAACTGGAGCGAAATGAAGCTCAAATTTGTTGTAAGATAATCGAACAGTTGTTGGATTGCTATTTGCGATCGGGAACTGCTTTCAATCAGCTTGATCGAGTAATTCTTATTTCCCAGCAGCTGGATTCCTTGGCTATTTCTACAGGACGAACAAGTATAAAAGTAAATACAAATGTCCAATGTACCATCATAATCGGTTTCATTGCATACAGATTTCAGCTGTTAAATCCATCATCAATCTCTACGAAGAACTTGGAACAGAGGCATTAAAAAAAGAACTTGCTAAGGCAAAAGAAAAATTAAAGCATTTAGAACTTAATTCGGAATTAAGTGCGAATGAAAATGAGGAGGAATTGAATGAGGAAGAAGATCCGGATTTATCTGATTTGGAGATATCAGAAGATGATACAGTTGATACTTTATCATCAGATTCAGGTAACCACACGAGTTGTATGCAATTGGTGTTAAATCACGTTAAGATATTGATTTGCGCTCACTGAGTGAAAGTCAAATAGAAGAACTCGAAGCAGTCGGTAAAAGAGGAAAGCCTGGAAAAGATAGCTCTTTTATCAAGGTTTGTAATTATTTGTTATCTTTTAATAAATAAAAATAGCTCTAAAATATAATAATAAGTGTTTAAATCTCATAGAAATTTGACATGGGCATTCGAGCAGCAACACCAGGATACATTGTTGAACCACTTGATAAGACTGTATTTCTATAGAAATATTTACGAATATCATCAGTTAAGTCTCTTCCAGCTAAATTAATTCCAGAAATAGCATGAGGTAACACATAACTTTCATAGATTGTCATAGTGTGAGATATAGGATCACTAGAGGCCAGAACGATACCCGATTAAATAAAGAAAAATAAATTATTTACATTGTATATATATATTTATATTTATATTGACAATATATAAAAAAATTATAAAATCTATAAATTTTAAATTATAAATACAAATTATTAAAAATATTATTTTAATTATTTAACATAACTATTATTTAATATACGTCAACATACAAAAACTTAATTAAAAACATTCAAGCACATTGATTTTAGGATTAAGTTTTTATCAATAATGCTTCAAATATCACACGCTCAAAACAATTATCAAAATTTTTTGATAAGATTTTAAAATCGTCGACTTATACGCGAGTTTCCAATTTAGGACTTAAAAACCTCTTAAAATTTACTCGACTTATACGCGAATATATACGGTATATATATTGATAATATATAAAAAATTATAAAATCTATAAATTTTAAATTATAAATACAAATTTTAAACAATTATTTTTTAAAAATAATTTTCAATAATCAATTATATTTAAACTTTTAGAATTATTTTAAAATATTATTTTAATTATTTTTTTAATTATTTAACATAACTATTATTCAATATACATCAACATACAAAAACTTAATTAAAAACATTCAACACACACTTATTCACTGCATTCTGCACATTGATTTTAGGATTAAAAGTTCTTATCAATAATGCTTCACATATCACGCGCTCAAAACAATTATCAAAATTTTGTATATATTGATATTGATATATATTGATATTGATATTGAAGTATATTGAAGTATATATTGATATTGATATTGATAATATATAAAAAAATTATAAAATCTATAAATTTTAAATTATAAATACAAATTTTAAACAATTATTTTTTAAAAATAATTTTCAATAATCAATTATATTTAAACTTTTAAAATTATTAAAAATATTATTTTAATTGTTTTTAATTATTTAACATAACTATTATTAATATACATCAACATACAAAAACTTAATTAAAAATATTCAACACACACGTATTCACTGCATTCTGCACATTGATTTTAGGATTAAAAGTTTTTATCAACACGCTCAAAACAATTATCAAAATTTTTTGATAAGATTTTAAAATCTTTTTAAAAAAATATATTCAATTCGTTTGTGATTAATTTTAAATGCTTGTCAAGCTATTTTTCTGTATCTAACGCAATAATTACATCATTAAAGTATGCTCCTACGAATGGAAAATTTCGTTATATTGCATCAATTTTTCTTTGAAATTTTGTTCTTTAACTTACCAGACAGAGTAGTTATTGTTGTTCCCTTAATAAAATAACAGCAAATATCACTTTCGTTCAGTGGAATTTGTAAATATGCCTTCTCAAGATCGCACAATCTGCAATATATCTTCGATTCTGGGAATTGGATATCTATCAGGAATGATTGCAGTTTTCTAATTTCTGTAATCATCGCAAAATCTGTATTCATATAACCTTTCCATATAACCGCCTTGTTGGAAATGATCTGACGATATCATTTTAAGACTTAAATCATCTAGACTTAATTTTTCAAGTGTATAATTGGCTAATTTATCATGACGTCGAATCATTTGATATCTTAGACAATTTGAATTGGTATTCTAGTTGCCTGAACTAAAGAGCTTGTTTAGTTATGTAGAAGGGCCATGGTTTCATTGAAACTCGTAAAATAGCGTCTTCTGGTATTTGTTCAATCGCCACGTGGTCGCCAATATTAAGGTTGACATTTATCAAACAAATTCAGAAATTAAAAAAAATCTATCTTACAACTTTTCATTATTTTAACAAAATTATATTTTGTTAAAATACTTTGAGTGATTAATGTTTATAATTATGACAATATGAAAATGGATAAATTATGCAATATTCGATAGATAAAAATCAATTTTCAAATGTTATTTAGAAAAATGAAAAGGGCGAATCTTTGCTTCATGTTGCTGCCATAAATGGAAATTTGAAGCAAGCTGAAAAACTCATTAATAAAATGGCATGAATTGTCATTTATTAGCAAAATTAATAATTATTAGTAGGATCACCCAGTAGATATTGTTGATAGTGCTGGCTGGACTCCATCTTCATGATGCTGCTAATCATGGACGCACGAAAATTGTTGAATTTCTGCTTGATAAAGGTGCTTACATCGAGCACACTGGACCATCAATAGATTGCTCTACTCCATTGATGGAAGCGGTGCATGGTGGTAATCTCGGTACCGCGACAGTGCTAATTGAAGCGTGGAGCTGATCTATGGCATAAGTATGTATTGAACTGCAAACTACATAAGAAATTATTCCATAAATTACCTAGAAACAGACAAGGAGAGAACCTGGGTGATTGTATTGATGATTGGCGACAAAGATGCAAGGATAACAATTCATACGGTGAACTAGAGGCAAAGGACTACAAAAATATAATGAGCTTCATAAAAAAGAAATTGGGAAACCAATATATTGAATGGTGCCGACAAAGACGGGGAAATATAAAGTCCTTTACAATCAGCAGTTCAGTCAAAGTTCAGAAAAAGGAAAACAAATCCTTTATTGATCATCGGAGAATTGTAAATACTGGCAATAGCGATACCGATGACCCTGAGAGTCGCTCATATACAGAAAGTCCAGTAAAGGATTATTTAAAGACAATTAACGCTCTCAAACCTAAATCAAAAAGGTTATTATTATCTATTTCATAATTTATTTTTATATTATTATTATTTTTAATTTTTTATAGTAATTATTAAATTATTCATTTTGTTAATTATTTCTATATTATTTATTATTATTATATTAATTTTTTTCATTATTAACTATTTATTTAACTTAGTGAGATCTCATCCGAGCCCAGCGAATCAAAAGCAGTGAACCCAGAAGTGGGATATGTCATAGGGGATGATTGGATTGAAGATGACATGCCTTCTACATCGAAAAAGGTCGTTAAAGAACCTGATTACGGAGGATACATCAGAAAGAGACGCAAAAGATCTAGTGAAAGTATTTATGATGAAGAGATCTCCAAGCCGAATAGGAAAAAGAAGAATATTAAGCCTAGCCAATCACCTTCACCAGAAAATTCAACTGAATCTTTTAACACAAGTGGAGATACAAATCAGTTATCCTATAATCAAGCATCGCAGATCGATGATTTATTTAATGATGCGCGATCAGCTATATCTTTTCCACGCGTCTCTAATAGGACTACAATCACTGTTGTATATCGATCCGTGTCAATGCTTGTTCCGATTTCCGATGGGTAATATTTAATATCATAATTTATATAAATTATTAGCCTAGTAACCCATTGAAATGATAGGAGTAAAATCAATCATTTTTTTATCATAAGATTTTTTATTCTGAAAAATACAAATAAAGGCAAATAAATAATAAAAAATAATAATAATTAATGATATTAAAAATAAATTATAATAATTAACATTAATAATAATAGAGAAACGCCAACTCAATAAATTCAACATAAACGCGATATATTTCAATTGTACAACAATCTTCGTCAGGCCGCAATCTGGATAATCAATAATAAGACATAAAATATGCAACATCTAAACAAATTAACTAATAATAATCATCTCCAAACTGTATCAAAAATTTCAAAACAAATATTTTAAAAAAACCAAACCATATTTTACATAACCCACATACATATTATTTTGAAATTAAATTTTAATTTAATAACATTTATCATTCAACATAAAATTAACAAATTTAAAAAAATTACATAGTTTACAAAACACAAACATAATTATACCACAAACACGACTCCCAACTTTCATCCTTCAATTACTTAAACACATTCAAAATCTCCGTGGAACGGGCAACTTGATCATTTATTTTTGGATTTAAATATCTAATCAACAATGCCTCACAAGTTACTCGTTCCCAATAATTACTTAAACCTTTTGAAATAATTTTAAAATCAGAGATACCTATTGTTTTACTGACACATTTCCTAACATGATTACTAATATTAGTCAATCCTTTTGGTCTACAGTGTTCAAGAACTCGGGTGCAGAGATGACGGGCAGTCTCTCCAATGTATGTGGCATTACACCCATTACATGAAAATTGATACACGAGCTCAGAACACAAACCAATTGGCGTTGGACATTTACTAGTAAACATACTGCTAACTTTGCAAGAAGTGGAAACAATCCTGAATTGATCCTTGTCTACATATTTGAGAATTTTATGTTTAAATTTTCAGAAACCCTCCGAATAAGGCAATACTAACACATATTTCGGCTCCATGCGATTGGATCGATTCTTGTCACTTTCCGAATATACCATAGTACTTTCCTCAGGATCAATAGGTACCTCAGATTCAGACGTACGCATACCAACGTTATCAGATTTAAACATTAACTTATCCACGGTCACTTTTGTCATTTTCTCAAGAAAAGATTTTGAGTAGCCATTTTTAAGTAACAACTCAACCAATACATCAATACTTTTTACTGAATTAGCAAACGTGGAGGATAGTGACCAAGCACGAAACACTAATCCTCTCACCATATTCCTTTTATATTTAAGCTCACAAAAACTATCAGGCGTTGTATATAAACCAGTATCAGTCGACTTTCTATATATTTCAGTCTCATAATGTTTCGATTTGCGTTGAATGAGTAAATCTAAAAACGCAATCGATGACCTTTTTTCTTCTTCACATGTGAATTTAATATTCTTATGCAAATCATTCATAAAATAAGGCAATACTAACACATATTTCGGCTCCATGCGATTGGATCGATTCTTGTCACTTTCCGAATATACCATAGTACTTTCCTCAGGATCAATAGGTACCTCAGATTCAGACGTACGCATACCAACGTTATCAGATTTAAACATTAACTTATCCACGGTCACTTTTGTCATTTTCTCAAGAAAAGATTTTGAGTAGCCATTTTTAAGTAACAACTCAACCAATACATCAATACTTTTTACTGAATTAGCAAACGTGGAGGATAGTGACCAAGCACGAAACACTAATCCTCTCACCATATTCCTTTTATATTTAAGCTCACAAAAACTATCAGGCGTTGTATATAAACCAGTATCAGTCGACTTTCTATATATTTCAGTCTCATAATGTTTCGATTTGCGTTGAATGAGTAAATCTAAAAACGCAATCGATGACCTTTTTTCTTCTTCACATGTGAATTTAATATTCTTATGCAAATCATTCATAAAATTTAAAAACGGCATTACATGTTCATGACTCTCAAACACCAAAAAAATATCATCCACATACCGTTTGTACACACTAGGTTTAACAAGATGGCATGAAGACATTTTCTTTTCCAAACTAGACATAAAAATAGAAGCCATAGTTGGGGCTAATGGAGAACCCATAGCAACACCATCCACTTGTTTATACCATTCATTATTAAACAAAAAGTTAACATTCGACGTTGAAAATTCAAGCAATATTGCATATTTTATGTCTTATTATTGATTATCCAGATTGTGGCCTGACGAAGATTGTTGTACAATTGAAATATATCGCGTTTATGTTGAATTTATTGAGTTAACGTTTCTGTATTATTAAATCATTGCCACGTTTTTTTGATTATTTAATTAATAAAAATAATTAATATTATTAAAAAAAATTATAATAATTAATATTAATAAAAATAATTAATAATAATAAATATTATTAATTATAATAATAATTAACATTAAAAAAAATAATAATTAAATTTATTAAAAATAAATTATAATAATTAATATTAATAAAAATAATAATAATAAAAATAATTAATATTATTAAAAAATAATTAATTAAAATAATAAGAACTTTAGATGTAAAAAAATATGTTTCATGAGGAAAGCATTTATTTTTTAATCAAAAAATCGGTAATTTTGAAAATTTTCTTTTAAAGAATCTGAACTAAATATTCTAATATTTTCCTCTAATTTTTCTAATTGTTTTAAAACATCTGAAGTTTCAACATAATTTATAATCTCTTCGCCATTGTAAAATTGAATGTTTTCAAGCCCATCAAGATTTTCAAATGTTTCTTCTATTACTTCATTGATATTTTCTTCAACTTCATCCTTTATAATGTCGGCAAGGTCTGATTTTGTATATCCATTAATTTCTGATCGTTTCAACCGAAGCATATGAAATATTAACAATAGCTTGGCGTATATTTAACTTTTTGAAAGAAAATTCGATGATTCGCAGTCCAATCATTCATGACAACTGGCATTATCAAGAAGTGGAACTATTTTGCTTGATCATTTTAGTATTAACATTGTTAGACGCAATTAAATTCAAGTCTTCTTCAAGCATTTATTTTTATAACAACTTCAAAATTGAGCCGTTTACTAGCGTATTTAAACACCGAGGCGTGATAATTATTAATATTAATGTAATTACTGGTCATACATTTAATTGATTTAATTTAATATAATTTAATATAATATGATATAATTTAATATAGAATTTAAATATAAAAATTTAACAGAAATAATTATTTTTACTAACTGATCTCAATTCTACCATTTAACCATAATAATTTTATATAGGGGTTTACTAACTCCTTAAAAACATTATCCGCCATTTTTCATACATCGGGAATTTTTCTATTTTCCAATAATAAGTGGTTCTAGCTTTCGCCTTCTAAACTACAACTCAAAATGTGACTTTTATCAACAAAAGATTTAGATGGAAGATTTACACAATTAAATATGTTTCGTTGCCCATACTCTAATACGTATTCATCATTTGCAAAGTAAAATTCATCTAAACCCGATTTGTTTGCAGATTTGGTTTCACCACAGATGTTTTTGAACAACAACTTATGTCTTGATTTAAATCTATCTAATAGACATTTTTGAAGCCACTTTTTTCCCAAGTACTGTTCCATTTACACAAATATCATTTTCTCTTAATTTTAAAAAAGTTTCGTATACCATTTTATTTAAATCACTAAAAATTGTTTAATGAATTATTATTTATTATTTTTCTGTTATTTTCTAAAAGTGCAACAATATCTTTTCGAATTCTTGAAATAGTTCTATTACTAGTTTGATACTCTTAATACACAGCTTCCTTTCTGACATCTTTCCTTCTTAGAGAAATTTTGCAATTTGTAACTTTTCTTCATAAGTGAGTTTCTTGGTTATAAAAAATTCAAAAAAATACAGTATTTTAANAATAGAAAAATCTACTTTTTTAATTTTTGCCCCCAAAAACAGAACGTGTTCCAAAACGGGGTCAGAATGTAATAATAATAATTATTATTATTATTAATAAATATTATTAAATTGGTTATTTGATTTTAAAAAAAGATAATTTAAATTCTATCTGGGTTTACTGAACCAGGTTCCTAGGAGAATTTGCACTTTTTAGTTATAATTTGCACTTTTTTCACAAAAATGAATAATAGCATTTTTAAATCAATATATACATAACAAATATTATATACTCATCGATCAACATGAGGGTAAGGGGTATACATGCGCAATAACTCATACTGATTCACGGATCTCGCATCTACCTGAGATTTAAACAATTGACATTAATTTTTCACAAGATTATATGTATTAATATTAAAAATTTGTGATCAATTATCAATAAAAATTGTCATCCGCATTCTTTTCATTGACTATGTTAATGATATGATTTTTCAGTTTGTTTGATTCATTTTTGAGGTTGTAAATCAATCATTGTTTTCTATCATAAGATTTTTTATTCTAAAAAATACACACATAAAGGCAAATAAATGATAATAATTATAATTATTATTACTAGATATTATTAAATTGGTTATTTGATTTAAAAAAAAAGATAATTTAAATTTTATCTTTTTTATTTAACCCAGATTTAACCCTGAGATTTAAACAATTGACATTACTTTTTCACACGATTATATGTAGTAATATTAAAAAGAATTTCTATAATTAAAACATTGTTTAGATTTGTGATTAATTATCAATAAAAATTGTCTACTGTAGAAATTAAAACAAATTATTTTTAGATTTTTTAGCGAAGAATTTATAAATGATAGAATACATTGTTATCATTTGGAAACATTTGTGTATAATATCTAGTAATTAAAACAAAATGTGATTCAAAGTCGCAACCTAGTGTTAATAGGGTTAAGAAACTTTGTAGTATTGTTACGGTTTTTAATAGTGGCAAATTGTTACAGCTTCAATCCTGTTTTCAAAGATTGTGATTCCTTTGATTCTGAAAGATTTGTATTTCTCCGGCATAAGTTTAGTCTATGATAGTGAATTTGTAAAAGCATTTCGAAAAAGTTCATAGCATATGATTGTGTAAGAAAAAGCTAAACAAATTTCATTTCTAACACCAACATTCATAGACAATTTCATACTATTTTAATAATACTAGCTGTAACCAGTGGTGAGCTGTGAAAAAAACAACAAAATTTAGGTGTTTTTCGTCAAGAAAATAAAATGCTTTTTTCCGAATTTGCTTTTTTAGTAAAATATAAAAGCGTCCAGAAAATTTTTTTTTGATATACAAATGCGGTAAAATTGTTTTAAAAATGTTTACTACCAAAACAATAGAAATTTTAATTTGAAGTGAAGCGCAAAATCACAGTTGAAAGAACAACAAAGGGCTCGCAAAATTTTTAAAAAGTTAACAAGGGGCTCTGCCGGCCCCCGTGGGACATGCATAGCACACCACTGGCTATAACCCGTCAAAAATGAGGAACTTTTGTTTAGATTATCTTATTTTTCAATTCAAATACATAATTCCCGTATGTGTTTAGTATGTGTTCAAATTTATTTTAGTCTAACAACTCTTAAATTCCAATATTTATGGACTTTTGTTGTAGTTTCAAATATCCACTAAAAAGCTTTTGAACTTTGCCAGATGTTTTTACAATTTAAGAATTTTTACCATTTATATAGAAATTATAATTATAATTTTACTTAGATCAAGTAATCAGACAAGATTTGAATTTTCAAAATAAGTTATTACAATTGCATTATGGACAAAAATACCTAGAGAATTTGATATAATTTGATATTGATATTATAATATACTATATTAAATATAGGATCAATAAATGATAATGCAATATTTATCTATAACTTTTTTTCACAATTCATACTAAATTTTATATTACATTAATTTATATAAATAATTACTCATAAATTAATTATTTTGGATACTTCTTTTTGTGCTTTATAGACAAAATGTAATTACCCAAGCCCGTATTTATGACTAACAATAATAATAATAATAAATAAAAATGTTAATAATAATTATAGGAATGCGAAGTTTAAATATTTAAACAACTTTAATTTTGAAGACTTTGGTTAATTTCTAAAGCATGATATAAATACTATATATATATATATATATATATATATATATATATATATATATATATATATATATATATATATATATAACATTTTATTACTACATTAAATTATCGACATAGTTTTGAATATTTAACTCTTAATTGAGTTAATAATTGATTTAATAATAATAAATATAATTATAAAATTTATCCTCCATAATCAATAGGTGCACAGTCGAATGGTTAATCCTGGAAACAATCCGTCGGTATTTCTTGCTAAATCCCTCGGATAAATCCATTCCTCGAAATGAACAAATTCGGATTTCCACTGAAGATGGCAGTTTGATGTTGCCTTCGGATTCCCTTGTTGATATTATCAGTGGACTCGGTAACGGTCCCATCAGGTTCATGGCCACAGATATAAAAATTATCCACGAGTAAATAATCACCAGAAAATTTGTTTTTTATAATCAATTTTATTGAGTTTGTTATGAATAAATATTTATCGCATTGTTCTATTTTAATAATTCACGTGAAACTTAACAGTAGGACTTTAATTTGTTTATGACAAAAAGCGAAAAATTGTTTAATTACTTCGAGAAAATAAAATTGAGTCTTATATTGATTTCTGCTCCAAAAGATACATTAGAGTTTATTTTTAAGGGATGTGTTATATACTTTACAATGATATATAATATACAATATAGACTTCTTTATATAATTCACAAATAACACTTGACAACAGAAATCTTTATTGATAATCACAAATAAACTTTCACTTGACACTGACGATAAATTCAACACTCTGCTTGGTAACTATACAATGCTTATTACAACACTCGGTGAGGAATAGCACTTATGTATCACACCGGATTAAAAGATCACAAATTACTGATTGGTTTCTAAACTGGGACTTTGAGCTGGTTGTTTTCTTTGCCTTTCTTCCAAACTTTATTCAAATAATCAATAACTTCTTTCGTTTTATTATTCAACTAATACTTTTCTTCAACTCTTCTCCAATAATTATTTTCCACAATTATTTCCTTTACAATTATTTTGACAATCGTTTGTCCAACAACGTTTCGTCCAATTTTCTCCAATAATTCTATTTCTCAAATTGTCTCTAATTTTCCTTCTAAATATGTCTCTTTTTGTTCTAATTTCATGTTTACCAGTTTTCTCTTGTGGCACTCCAGATAATCAAGTGTTTTTCCACTTTCCTTCTCCTGCTTTCCCCGACTGTCCCATTTTTATCTCTGACAGCTGTCAAGTTGTTTTTCCCTTTTTCCTTTCTTGTTTCGCCGCCTTCTCCCATCAATTCTATTATCACTGGCCAGCTGTCGAGATAAGGATATTGTTGTTTTCCTTTTTCCCCGATTTCAAAATTCTTTTTCCTTTTTGTACTAATTAATTAGTATTGACCTTGGTTTTCCTTTTCCTGTTTGATTCCTTTTATTTCCTTTATCTTTCTCATTTTGAATTTCTTTTTATTTCCGTTTCCTTTTCTGAGTCTCTATAGATCGTCCCGTTTGTCATGGCGATCTTCCCCCAGGTAATTTTATTTATTTCTTTATAAATTATTATTGAGGTATCCTCAACAAATCTAACTAAAATTCAAACAAAAAGATCGAAGGAATAAATATCGGTAGAATCGTACTGAGGTATGCATCAAAAATAGCATACCTTATATGATATAATAATGATGTCAGTGATTAAGGCCTAATTTTAAAGTTAAAGTGATTTTATGGTCAAAAATATTGAAGATACCTAAATAGTAAATACTATTATAAACAATTAGAATAACTTTGGGAAAAACCGATAGTATGATTGAGATAGTATTCTGAAACTTGGAGAAGAAAGTAGAAAGGAAAAAATTGAGAAATGAGGAAATAATAACAAAAGAAATTCAACAATAAAGAGTCGAAAGGTCACATATAATTAATCAGTGTAAGAAAACAAAATGGAATTCCAAAATTGGGAAACAACACATGAAAACAAAATTGGCATCTGCAAACTTTCAGAGCTAACGTGGGAAATAGAAAGAAAATATGGAAAATCCCAGAAGCAAGCATAGAAAAAGATGACAAATTATCCCGAGTGCCGAACTGTCAAGATTAACGCGGGAGTTGAAAAAAGAAAATGAAAAATACCAGAGGCATTAATGGAAAAAAACGAATAATCATGAGTGGCAGACGATGGCGAAATAAAAGAGCGAAAGTCATCTAAATTAAATCAGAAGTGAAGTGGTGTTAAAATTAAAAAATTGCGCGACATTTGAAAATTAAAGTGGAGAATTCGAATTGAAATAAGATTTAAATTGAATAAGTGATTTGATATTGTGGAGGATCTATATCGAGATAATTTAATTGAACGGTGTGAAGAAATATGAATTGAAATAAAAGAATAAGATTACACTCATACCTCGCTATACGGCTGCTCTTTATACGGCTTTTCGCTATAACGGCCTACTTTAATTACGGCACTTTTTCGATTTACGGCCTAAAATGTTTCGTTATACGGCCAAAAATCCTATTGAATTTATATGGGATTGTATCAAAATGCATTTGATTCGTTATGCGGCGTTTCGCTTTGCGGCCAACTTTCCTGGAACGTATCTAGGCCGTAAAGCGAGGTATGAGTGTATATCTAATAGAGCCCAGTCAAAGCACGAGGATAATCGAAACCGGTTTACCCAATTGTTGAGTCAAATCAGGCACTAGTGATTATTATAGTATTTGAGGTTTTCCTCACGCAGTGTTGTAATAAGTGATGAGTGTTGAATCGATTGTGTTGTTATAATTTATGTAATCAACTGTGATAATCATTAAACGTTTATATTGTGTGAGAATTGTTATTTTGTGGAACAAATAAAGCACGCTTTGGAGACAGAGGATTGATCGGTAACTTCTACATTTCATCAACAACTCAACCCAACATAACGATGGAAAGTATGAGGATGACCCATGGAATTTTTTATCAATACACCTTTCAAAACTTTTTACTTGTTGATTTGAATTGTGTACGCATACAGACGCGGAATATTGTGATTATAATTGTTAAGTTTTTTGAGTGAGGTCAGAGTTGTTGGATTATGAATTTTTGTGTGTTTGTTTTTTACGGATCGATTTAAGTTTTGAGTGAGTTTGGATCGTTTTGAAATCTTGAGTTTTGGAATTTTTTGAAATTACTGTACTTTTGCCAAATATATGATTTTAAATCAAGTCTTTGAGATTTCTTCAGTGGATTTAATTATCAAATCAAATGATCATGCTATTCAACGCGACAGGGGCGTTCACATATATCAGAATGGTAAATGTGTGACGTGGAAGGATGGATTTATTGAAAGACTTGAATCTGATAACTCAAAGGAAATTGGAAATACTACAAACGAAACTGATGGTTCCTTTTTTATGACTCCAAGAGATCCTGATAACTTTAATAGTGTTTTTGGCCAACTAATGTCAAATTTATTTGGTGGATTGCTGCCGCAGGATTTTAGATCCGATTCGTCCGATTACATGTTTCAACAGATTTTGACAAGTGATTGCACAATAGGGTGGGTCGAAAATTTTTTTTTTCTCCAAACATGCCTAAAAAGTTGTGCTTATGCTAGAAAATGAAATATCCCTGCAAAAGACTGCTGTTTAAAATGGTTTACAGGTCCCAACTTTTGTTTGTATATATTAGTACTATCCCAGTAAAAATGCTCGCACACGTGCCTTTGTAAAGCACTCACAAAGACAATTTCTTCTGAACAATACTAACACACACACTACAGTCAACACATAATCCACATGGATACTACTAGTCAGTCTAAACTCAGATAATTTAATTTGTTTCGATTGGATGTCAAGTGTTTGCTGGACCTAATTAAAAAAGTTAACTTGATGATTCACTTTTATTTTGCCAGAGCTGAGTACAGAAGAGCAGTTATGAAGGGACAGAGAAATAAGCAATTTCGCAAAACAAGAAGTAAATCACGTCATTGTCTGTTTGGTCAAACTTGTGAACTACCCAGAAACCAATTACCTACTTGTGAAGATGTGTTTCGTGATTACTGTTACAATGAGAAATGTACGCAATTTCATACTGGCTTTAACGAACAAGCAACTCTTCTCGCAAATAAGGTGAAGGAAATTTATATGAAGGCAAGTATCCCAACTGTTGAGTTCAGTAGTATTGTGGTTCGTGTCAAGCGACTAATATCAAAAGTGCGTGAATTAGAGAAGTATCCAGAATGCAAGAGGTCATCTGCCAAATTTCAAGATAAGTTAAGCTCATTTTCCAAATTGTTTGACATATGTTGCTGCAAATGTTTTAATGATGGTGCTCGTGGAAGAAGTCAGTGTACATGCCGATTGGCCTTGAAAATTCCTACCTTAGAGTGGGAGTTCTGGATTGACCAACAAACTACCAGAAACATGAAAATCGGAAATACGGACAGACAGGAAACCTCAAAATTGAAGAGAAAACAAACGAAAAGCAGCCCTACAGGAAAAGGAAAACAAATGAAAAATGAAATAATGGACACTGAAGTTAACGATCTACATCCGACCTCAAGAAGTGACACGGAGAGTGAAGCCGCTAGTGATGAAAGTAAAGATAAGTTAGACAATTCAACAGAAAGCTCAGAGTCAAGCGTAGAAGAATGTGATGAATTTCAAAATAGAAGACATTATCCTGAATTAAGTAAAGCTGTTGACAGATGTGGTGTGAGCAACAGAGACACGTGTTTGCTAGTAAACGCTTTTCTGAAAGATATGGAACTGTTATCCTCTCAAACAATCATCGATCCCGCAAAATTACGGCGTCAGAGAAAGTACTGGAGGGAGAGAGAAATTGAACAGCATTCAGCAGAAGTGAAAAACTTGATTTGCCTCGGTTTCGACGGGAAACAAGATTCCACCTTACTTCATAGAAGGATCCTAAAAGAGGAGCATTATGTGATTGTCGCCTTTCCAGGGGATACATATATCGATCATGTTGTACCTCAAAGTAGTAAAGCTGTGGATATTGGCAAAGAAATCATGTCAATCATCGTTAGCACGCAGTCATCACTGACCCTTCAAGCAATTGTGTGCGATGGAACCAATACAAACACCGGAAAAAATAATGGAATAATCAGAAGACTCGAAAAAAGCCTAGGGCGACCTCTACAATGGCTGATATGCTTGTTGCATGCAAATGAATTGCCATTCAGGAAGTATTTTTCAGTCGTCGATGGTGGAGAAACAAAAGGTCCAAAAACGTCATGTGGTGAAATAGGAAGCGTTCTTGATTTTGATCCAAAAGACTAGCCCGTAGTAGCCTTTATGTCCCTTCCTGGAAAGGTCGTAGATATTAGTGAAAATGTCAAGAAAGAATTGAACACGGATCAATTGTATTTCCTCAGAGTATGCTTGGCAGTCCAGAAAGGGTACCACAACAACAAGGATGTCCCTTTTCTACAAATGGCACAACCAGGAAATTTGAATCACAGTCGCTGGCTAACGAAAGCTAATAGAATTCTGCGACTATATATGTCCGAAACTGCTCCATCTGAACCTCTCATGCGAATAGTGAAATTTATTGTCAATTTCTATGGACCGTCATGGTTTTATATAAAGACTCACTCGTCATGCCAAGATGGTGCAAGAAATATTTTTATATGCTCCAACTTCTGCAGGATTTGGATCCATCAGACCAAGAAATCATCTTTCCTGTCATTCAGAACAACAATTACTTCTCACATCCAGAAAATATACTCCTAGCTGCTGTTGGTGATGATGATGAAGAAATCAGAAAGTTTGCAACAGAAAAAATCATAACTGCAAGACAAAATTTTCTCCCTTCCGAAGTGATTCGCACTATGGACAAGAATACTGTCTTTCTTCAGTCGTCTGCTACATCATATGTTGACATGATTGACTGGACAAAATGTAATTTGACGCC
Organism: Schmidtea polychroa; assembly: GCA_959609185.1. Lineage (NCBI taxonomy): Eukaryota > Metazoa > Platyhelminthes > Tricladida > Dugesiidae > Schmidtea > Schmidtea polychroa. The sequence continues at coordinate 2,105 of CAUHTR010005883.1, read as the reverse complement.
TCCCCCTCTTTTATCTCATATATTGGATCATGAATTGAAGATGAATAAGAAAATTACATTAGAACAATTTCCCTGTCATTCTCAAGCCGTTGAAAGAGCCATCAAAGATGTTTCTTCTGCCAGTTGCAAAGTGTTTGGTCACAAGTCCAGACATGGTATGGTACTACTGTGTAAAAAATCAAGGAAGGAATTGCCCAAGGTGCAAAGCAAAGCTGATTTCATGTGACTTCTTTTTATGCCCTCGCTAATACATTTCTAAACTTTTGGCTGGATGTTTTTAATACAAAATAATTTCGAAAGTTGATTTTTGTCTTTGAAAAGGATAATTCAAATTTGGCCCTTCCTAATCACTGACGTTGTCAGGATATATTTCAATGCGGGATGAGGACACAGAATATACTATCTCAGCCCAAGAAAGTAAATAATATACTTATAAGCTCTTAAGAAAGCTACATCTAAATATGGACAAAGGCGCAAAACACATTCCGACACTAGCCAAATTACATTGTTTTCACACTTATGTTGAACTGCATTTTCGGAGAAAAGTTGGGAGCAGTAAATGTCCATAAATCTAAGTAAAATGGTTTGATTCGATTTTTCTATACCAAAATACAACTTTTTAACCATGTTTCCTTTCTTGAACTCAAAATTTATTAACATTCGACCCACCCTATTGCACAATAACTCAAAATGTTTCGCCAACATCCTCAGAAAATACAGCACCAAAATCGACATCTCTACCAAAATCTTCATCCCCGAAAGCTATTCGTTCGAGAAGTTCCTCCATCATGTTCATTAAACTGAATTCTTTGCCATTTGCAAATGAAAATTGCGGGACAATTAAACTAGAAGGGTGTATGGGGTGATGTTTAAAATTTTTTAAAATTTCTTTTGACTAAAAATGCATAAAAATAAATTTTCAAAGATAAAATTCTATATATCTTTCTTATTAAAAAGTCTAGTAGTTTAAGGTCCAAGGATTTTTGTACATAAAAAAAATATTGTGAAGCACTTTGAGCTTCTGTTGGGTTTTGGATTATTTCAAGTCGGTTCTCTCTGACTCCTGTGTTCTTTAAATCAAAACAATGAACGACCCAACGTATATTGAAACAACAGGTTCACAATTTATTATCACGCTACAATTACCGATTCTCCGCTCGGCGTCGATGCTTTGCAAACAAACAATATTCACCTTTTGATCCTTTAGTTCTGTTGACTCTCGTTTTCCTCGGTTTCGGTTTGGTTTGATCTCTTTTCGCCTTTTCGTATTCTTAATTCTATTTCTTCTTTTCCCTACTTCCCTAATTCGTTTACCACTTTTCCTACTGTCTAGTTCTTCGAACCCTAGCTGAGGCAAAATGCCGATTTTCTCTGATTTTCCCTTTGCTTATATACTCCTCGAAATCAGGATGACAAATGGTTATTGCCGAGCCAATCTTTCGTTTGACATTTTCTCCTACGTGTTTGCTTCGGCTGTCATCCATAATGGTCCAACGAATCCAGATAATTAATGGCCCTACCGGTCTTCCTACGCGCGCTATCTTCTCCTTACTCTTTTCCCATTAATCATTGTGTCAAGCTAATGGGCCCAAATCTTCCTTCTGTTTGCCTTTCTTCTTGTTTACCCAGCTCGGGTTTCCTTTATCTCCCGGGTTCTCCATTGGCTCGGGTTTCCCATTAGCTCGGGTTTTCCATTAGCCAATTAATTAATTAATTAACGTTTTCTGTTTTCATACGTTTGAATGTTTTTCGACCCTTCCTAACCCTTTTCCGATAAATCCCTAACCATCATCTTGTTGACCATTAGCTAATCTATACCTGTCCCGTTTTTCCCATTCGATTTCGATGATTTTTCCATTTATTGATTTTTCTCGGATTTCCGGATTCTCGCCTTTCGTAATTGCTTTTTGCATTTTCTAATACTGTTTCCATCGCACTTTCCTTTACTATTAATTCTGTGCACGATCCCGCTTTTATTTGCCTTTTTTTCTCGCTTACTTTCTATTTGAATTATTATCCTAAATTTTATTTAAATTTTTAATTTTAATTTACAGACCTCAACACTTCAAAAAAAATTTTTTTGTAGACCCCCCCACAATTTTTTT
>CAUHTR010005882.1:0-23978 GCA_959609185.1 Schmidtea polychroa | reverse complement strand
TCTTGCTTCTCTTCTGAAAATCCACTGATAACATTGGTCTCCTTCATGTAATTTTGCAATCAAAAACAATTAGATCATCTTTAATTCAATATGTTTAGATAATGACTTCAATCTCCACGGGAAAATCACAGCTTCGTCCATACTTTTCTTGTTCCGACAAGAATGCTGCAATACAGGAGATGCAGAAAGAGTTTGGACTGCTAAAAATCAAAATCGACCATCTGAGGGAATATAATTTGCGCTGGACCAGATGAAGGAACTCTATAAAAAATTGGCAAGGAGTGAACATTGCGGGGAAAGCCTCATCGAGGAAAGTCGATCACAACAGTCAGAAGCGCTCCATAAAGTATATGTACAGTCAGCGCTCACTCGTAAGATTGTCAGTATCCCTTTCGTCGAAGTCGACAACGTGTTCCCGGTGCATCATTATCGATCAGGTCACTCGAGCGTTTTATCTAAACCCGCTTGTCATGGATGCATGGAAGATGCTCTCTCCCCGGCCACTCCGGAAGTCATCATCACGGGCATGAGTCGAGCGCCACCGAAGATCTCTCAACAGGGAGGCATCAGCAAGCGACCCAAGCCGACAACAAAGCCGAAACGTAGACAACTCTCATGACCCGAGCGTTCCAAACGACGGAAGGTTAAATAGACAGAAACCGATGCTCGATTGGCAGCTGACAGTGACAAAGCCGCCATCGAAATAATCAACGCAATAGGCAACGATGAGTCCAGCAAATATCAGATAATCCCAGTGGCAGGAACACCCTGGGAGGAAGATCTGCAAATGTTCTTCGATCTGGACGCTCTCCTAGTCGAGACAGAAGCTAGCAATTTCGGGGAAGTCGACCCGGTACCAAATCCATCAACATGAACTGTTTAACTCTATATTGTGATTGTATGCCTATAACTATTTAGTTAGACTTTGTCGTTTAATGCAAATAAAGTTTTATATCATGTACCTTGTATTTTGTTTCTGTTGTTTATTCATTGAATCTGCATATGTTCTGGATGGGGCGAAATTAGATTCTTCAATAACGAAATACGTGAGACGTGGGTGAAAACATAGGTACAGCTAAGCTTTAGTAACTTTGTGCGACGTAAGCCCTTCTATCGGCGGTAGGAAACTTGAAAGAGAAACTTCATAGAGGAGTTGTCTTAAATCAGGGCCTCACTTGCTCAACAGAGGAAAGAAAAAATATTTCAATAGAAATCATAGCTAATGGAAACATCCAAAAGAAAAATGTCAGATTCAAAGAAGCAATTCTCATCATAAACAGACAGCCAAAGATCAACACTAAAGAAGAAATCAATGAAATCATGAGTAATCGTATGAGTTATTGTATTTGTTCTAAAAATACGATGAGTCATCGGATCAATGATAGAATCGAAAATGTTACTAAAATAGATCCGAAACGTTACTAAAAATAGAACGACCTTGATGAGTCATCGAATGGTCACTGTCTTTGTTCTAAAATATGATGAGTATTCGAATGAGTCATCATATGAGTCATTGTTTTAAAATATGATGAGTCACCGCATGAGTCATTGCTTTTGCTCTAAAAATGTGATGAGTCATAGGATGATAGGAATCTATAACTCATCTTAAAGGTCTTGCACTGTGATTTAAGATGAGTTATCGCTCAATAAAATCCGTTGGCGGGAACATTAATTTTTGGGATGAAAAAAAGTATTAAAAAAATTTGACCTTGACCTTTTATTTTTTAATTTTTTCCTCCGGGGGAGGGGGTATATGTGGTCCAGAGGGCTCATGGTCTGGGGGGCTCACTACCACCTACTCACTCAGAGTGTATACATTTTCTTAAGCTTCAAATCCTTAGTTAAAACCATTGTATTAAACGTATTCCAATATTAATGAATTACAATACAATAACATAACTTACTGGAGCACCCGAAGCCCTTGATCCAATACCTATGTTACCATTATTAGATTGATCACGTGTATAATTAATACAAAGTCATACACGTAACCAAAACCTTTACTGTGTCAACTTTGTCTCTCATTGTGACATATTTATGGTTATCATCATCGGAGTCTTTATCGTAAAAACTATTCTGAAATATTAAAATCAGAATTAAATTTACATAGTAATATAATAATTAATGCAAATAATGTCATATGGTTGATTTTATTTATTCATTAATCAACATTAACAAAACTTTATGATTGCATTTGTTTTAATGAAATAAATTTCTGTTATAATTCCTGTGATATTGACCACAAAAAGATACTTTTCGGAAATTCATTCAGCCGACTCCACAGGATTAGTACACGTGAGATGAATCTAACAATTTATTAATCTTTAATATAAGCATTTATAATAAAATTTATAAATTTGTATGCGAGAAGCTGATAAATCCGAATACCTTTGACTAGACCTTTGTTTCTACTTTAAACAAGCTTTCGGGAATTTTCTTTTAATATATACTGAATTCTATTATGTTCACTTGACGGATAATTGACACTTTTCCTGACTTTTTATGTAATTTAATCCCGCACTTAAAGAGTAGCACGTGTATAGTTTTATTTGAATATTTGTTTTAGTAATAAATATTTTATTATGAACAAAAAGAAAAATTTAATTAATCTTAATAGCACATTTTATTATTCCCACTCCCATAATAATAATAATAATAATAATAATAATAATAATAATAATAATAATAATAATAAAGTATAAAATGATGATAATAATAATAATAATAATAATAATAATAATAATAATAATAATAATAATAATAATAATATTATGAATAATAATAATAATAATAATAATTAATTAACTATGGCTTTAACTAAGAATGAAATTGTAATTAAATTATAACGCAATAAACATTTAAAAATTATCATAAAATAATTAACTTTAGTAACATTTTATTTCATAGTCTTGACCATATAAATTTATTATGATCAGTCTTTTTGATATTATTAATATATTTCTGTAATATTTCACGAGAAGTTAATAAATTTAATATTTAGGATTTCTTCGGGTTACGCAGCACACGGTTTGTTGCCGTTTGTTACATAAAATTATGACGATAAATGCAACGTCGTCACAATCACTCTTCATATTTCCGTTCAAACGAGAATCACAACAGTTGAAATCGCCGGAAGAAAGAAATTTGAAAAGTATAATCGTCGACATAACAAAAGAAAGATTTTAATGGATATTTAAAACAATCAAACTTATATGGCTTAATAGTTATGAATATAGAAGTTTCTGAAGTCGACTTTCTCCTCGCTACTACCGTGTAAAGATTCTTTTTTTTCTTCTTAAACTCTTTCGACAGTTTTGTTGCGTGGTGACATTTAAGAAGCTGGATATATTAAATTTTTTTTCTCGGAAAAGTTTCAATGTTTAAAATAATTTAATAATTATTATAAAGTGTTTTTATGGCTAATAAATGGGATATCGGATGTACTGATTTAATTGCACATAAAATCATCACAAAAGAAGGGCCAATTATGATAAAACCCAGAAGACAACCCATCAATTTAGAGGAGAAAATAAATGCTGCTATAAAAAATTTAGAAAATAATGATATCATAAGATGTAATTCACCTTGGAATACGCCGTTAGTATGCGTGTGGAAAAAAGACAAAAAAGATATCAGACTTTGTTTAGATTTTAGACAGCTTAATAAGATTACTGAAAGACAAGCTTTTCCTATGCCGAATATAGAAGAAATTCTAGATACATTACATGGATCTAAGTACTTTAGTTCTATAGACCTTGGGAACGCTTATTTTCAGGTGAAATTGGACATAGAATCGCAAGAAAAGACAGCATTTTCTACTAAAGAAGGGCAATTTTGTTTTAATAGAATGCCTTTTGGCATTGCGGCGGCACCGGGTACATTCCAAGAATTAATGACAAAAATATTGAAAGATCTATGGAAAGAAGGAGTTATGATGTATTTAGACGATATTTTAATTTTTACAAGAACAATTGAAGAACATTACAATGTGGTTGGAAAAGTTCTAGAGAAAATAAGGGAAGCTAAATTGAGAATCACCCCAGAAAAATGTCAGTTATTAAAGAGCGAAGTAAAATTTTTTAGGGCACATTATTAACAGTCAGGGGATTCGGACAGATCAAAGTAAAATTGAGGCTATTAAATCATTTCAGAGGCCTAAGTGTATAAAGAATTTGAAAAGCTTTTTAGGTATATGTAACTATTATCGGAAAATTATTAAGGAATTTGCAACAAAATCAAGAGCGCTAGAAAGCATATGTGGAAGCAATAGTGAAAAAATAATCTGGACTGAGGAATGTGAAAAAGCTTTCGAAAAAATGAAAATGGCGTTGACTAGAGCACCAATTCTCGTATTTCCAGATTTCAAGAAAGAATTCATATTAGATACAGACGCAAGCTTTGATACAATTGGAGCTGTATTATCACAAAGAGATGAAATGGGGCATGAACACGTTATTGCAAATAGCTCCCATGCCATGAGTAGCCATGAAAGAGGATATTGTATAACACGAAAGTGGATAAATTACTTGAGCAGTTTAGACATAAAAATGGAGTTCAGAAAAGGTAAGGCGCATACGAATTCAGATATGCTGTCTAGACATACATGCGGTAAATGTGTACAATGTTTGATGGACCATGATAACCCCAAATCAGGGCGATTAAAAACTAGATTGTTAACATTGATGACCGAAAATAATGGAAATGAATGGCAAAGAGATAATGCAGAAATACAAGAAATAAAAGATCAAATAAATGAAAGGAAAAATAATAAATATATTTTAAAAGGAAATATTATCTATACCAATCAAAACAAAATATGGATACCAGAAATAAAAAGACGAGAAATGATTAAGGAAACACATTTATATATTATGCCACGCAGGAGTAGAAAAAGTTTTGAAATATATTAGGAACAATTTTGATATGGAAGATTTTCAAAATGAAGCAAAAGAGACTATTTCAATATGTGAAGCATGCCAGAAAAACAAAGTTTTAACTACAAAGTCAAAACCTCTATATAAAATTATTATGGTTAAATGGTAGAAGTGAGATCAGTTAGTAGAAATAATTATTTCTGTTAAATCTTTATATTTAAATTCTATATTAAATTATATCATATTAAATTATATTAAATTAAATCAATTAAATGTATGACCAGTAATTACATTAATATTAATAATTATCACGCCTCGGTGTTTAAATACGCTAGTAAACGGCACAATTTTGAAGTTGTTATAAAAATAAATGCTTGAAGAAGATTTGAATTTAATTGCGTCTAACAAAAATTATATATGAACTTACACTTGTAATTGACAAAGTATCATTCATAGATTCCGAATTTCTTGACCTCTAAAAATATTATAAATTATAAAATATTATTTACCGGAATTTTATAAATATTTCAAAAGCTAATAACTGATGGAATTCAGCAGCTTGAAATTTAAACTATAAGACGCATCTAACATAAATTTTGTAAAATACATACTTAAGTCGCTTATAAGTGACATATAAGTCACATAGACCCAAATTTATAATTTTTTTGTAAAAAGTAGAAACTTATGGTCCAGCAAATATGGTAAATGAATATATTTAATTTAATATAACTACCGGATAAACACTTGTTTGGAAGCCACTGCGCTGAAAATTTTATTTATTTATATAAAAAAGACGAAATTTTAAAACTAACAATCCAACATCTATCAGAAAACGAATTTTGACTCTCCCTTCTCTGAAAGTAATAATAATAATAAAATGAATAATAATAATAATAATATAAATAATAATAATAATAATAATGATAATAATAATAATAATAATAATAATAATAATAATAATAATAATAATAATAATAATAATAATAATAACAACAAAAAAAATAATAATAATAATGGTAATTTATTAATAGAAATAAAAGAACACCATTTTTTAAAATATATTTCGAAAGCTCAGCGGTCATCATCAGACACTAAACAACTTCAATAAAAACGATTTTAGTGTTGAATGATTTTATCATCAAAGTCTCACAAGTTTAATGTTCCCAATAGTTTTTAAATCCTAAGATAACACTTTAAAATTGGAAATGCTTATTTTTTACCAGCATGTTTTTTATGCTCAATAATATTACTATTTCCACTTAGTCGGGCATGATTTCTAACTCGTGTATTGAGATTAATGTACACTGTTTAATAAATTTTATTAGAATTAACAAATTTTATTGGATTTTGTACATCTAATTATTTAATTACTAATAAACTTATAAGTATAATTGTTTTAATAGAAGTTGTTTAGTGCTGTATGATGTCAACTGAGGTGTAGAAATATATTTTTAGAAATATATTATTTTTAAAAAAATGGCGTTCTTTAATTTATATTAATATTATTATAAGAACTTAATATAAAAAATCAATATTATAAATAAGGAAGAATTAATAATTGTGAAAGAGTGAGCGAAAAAAATAAATTATAAAAAAGAGAAGAATTATTTAAGAAAATTCTAAAACTGAATGAACTTTTCAGAACACTATTAATAGAAATAGTAGAAAGAGTTGATCCTAAATTTGTCTAAAGAAACTACCAAAACCTGTGCCATACTCTTGGCATCAAACTTATTTGAAATGCCGAGGTCAGGAGAACGTTCTACCACTGGAACTGTTTTCGGTGATCTTGGTTAAAGATATAAATCAAAGTTTTAAGATATAACAAAAATTAAATTTCATCTAAATGACCTTAAGGACAATTTCCTAAATATAATAAACAAAAAAAAACTTATGAATATAAGATTCCTAGATGAAGCATAAAAATTTGCAACTGCAATTTAAGGTGAAAAATATTGCATATACCAATGTGGCCGAATTCAATGCAAATTATATAATATTATCGAATTCAATGCAAAGAGTTCAATTTGAATTATATTTTAATAAACCAATATATTTAACAAAACTTTATAAGACTTTTTATTGTAATTTTAAATTTGATTTAACTATTCTAATAATTAAAAGTTTTAATTGATGATTATTTTTACTTTAAAATAATTGTTTCCTTTACAAAATACTTCTTTTATTACAATTTATTTATAGAAATCTTTAGAGTATTTTTAAAAATCTCACAATAATATTAATAATAATTCAATAATTTTCATTTTAATGTTTGTAGAATTAACAAATATTTTTATATTAGTTACACAATATTTTAGCACAATATTTATCAGGCAAATACAAACTTCATAAAAGCAGTCCAACAAAAATTATTGAATTAAAAAAATATCAAACGTGAAATCAAAAGATAATTATAATATTAATAATAATAATGACAGAAATAAATATAATAAAAACTATAATTATAAGTTATATTATAAAATTTTAATTTACACACTTTGCAAACTTGAACTGAAAATTCTTCAATTTTAGCTAAATAAAAATTAGATTAAATTAATTTAATTTAAAAGTTGATAAATGCAATAATTTGCAATAAGAACTTTTTTTCTTCCAATTTCACCACCTATTATTTTTTCCATTGAATTTATTAAAAAGAGAGTTTGAAAACTTAAATCAGTAATATATCGATGTTTTTTGATACTCACGAATTTTCGGCACTGCCTTTTTCAAGAGAATTTTATTATAAAATTTTCAAATAAAATAAATACTATTAAAATGCTATTATTAATTTCATTCGACAATTATATTTATTTTTCAAAAATGAATAAACCACTTAGAGTTAAAAATCATTTGAATAATAAAGAGAAAGATATAATTCCAATATATATTGGTCAATTATAAAGTTGATTGATGGAATTTGATTGGTTGCTATATTTGGTTGGATAACTTATTAATAACTTTGATTGATTAAATATTTAATAATTGGAAATACCAAATAAAATGCACAATTATTTCAAACAAAGTGAGCTAGACATTAGTAAAATCGTATGATGTCAAATTCTTTGTGAAATTTAATATAATTTGATAATTATTTTAATAAAATTAAAACAATAGGAAAACAGATTTACTTTAATTATAAATAAATTTCTCTTCGCAATGACAATTTTTATATAGTAAATAATAATAATCATTATAATAAATAATTAACCAGTGATCAAACGCACATGCATAATTATAGCATTATCATTGGAAAATAAATATTTGATAAATCAAAATATTGACAAATCAAAATGGAGAATTTTATTATATTAGTTTGGTAAAGTTTGTTAATATTAGAATTATAAATTTTAGTTTGAAACAAATTTTATGTTTAGTAATGCTGCGTGAAGGTAAGCAATAAAAGTTTTACGAAATTAATTAAATTTATGTAATTAATGGAATTTATATCAATCATTTTTAAGTTGATGTTTAGTTATAATATTTTTAATAATGTTTTTTTGATTTTCAAAGATATTTTTAAGATTTTAATATTTGGAAAAATTATATATTATTATTATTATTATTATTATTATTATTATTATTATTATTATTATTATTATTATTATTATTATTATTATTATTATTATTATTATTATTATTATTATTATTATTATTATTATTATTATTATTATTATTATTATTATTATTATTATTATTATTATTATTATTATTATTATTATCATTATTATTATTGTCATTATTATTATTATTAATATAAATTTAAACCAGCATTTTAATCATTATTTAATTGCAGATTTCTTTGAAGAATATTATGCTTATATGGTAACGGTAAGATGATTATTTTCTAATTTCATTTATCTTATAGAAAGGAGGGGTTCGTCAAGTATATTATTTTGTTTTGAAGGGGGTCATAAAACATTTTCCTTTAAGTCTTTTGATATTTTAACCAAAATATTAATTTTTCCATTAAAAGTGATAAACGCAATAAAAATATAAGTGATAAATACTTATTTTGAAAGGATAGTAGTATACGTAATGATATACGTAATAAATATTGCAATCTTTTTTTGTCATTCTAAATGTTTTCAAATTGTAACTGTAACTCTCAAACCTTTATCTTTTTTACCGATCTCATTTGGTTGGGTCCATATATTTATTCGAACTTTACAAAACTCCTATTATGTTTGTTTCCATCATAGTTCAATTCGAAGGCTTCTTCCTAAAATTCGATTTCGTAAACATTTGCACCGATAAAAGGCAATTTTATACAAACCAATTTATAATTGACTTATTTGTAATTATTATTGATAATTTTGATTTAATTAATTACATTAATCTCATTAAGTTAAAAATGTTGTTTTGCACAGTGTAATCGATAAATCGACGCGTGTGTGTGGACACATGTGCAGATGTGTATGTGTGTATGTGTGTATGTGTGAATATGTGTATGTGTGAATGTGTGTATGTGTGAATGTGTGTATGTGTGTATGTGTGAATGTGTGTATGTGTGAATGAAGATGAGAAAATTATCGCATTTGTTCGAAGTTCAACTAATTATTTTCAATCAACATTTCCGGATGCTTTCAACAAGTGAAGAATTGTTTGCCTGAATAAAATTTGTGAAAATTTTAGTACTTTTACCTTACCCTTAGGGTACTGAAAAGGTCCGCTTTACTAAGATATGCAGATAATGCACATTGAATCACATTTGCGACTTTAAGTGTTTTAGGTACAATTTATTACTGTTATGAAACATTGTCAATTGTGAAATATGTTATAAATTACTATCGAAATTGTTTAGCTGAAGAAAATTTGTAAATGTGCATAAAATTAAAACCTTCGAACTAATTGTTGAAGTATTAGCTTCCAAAGTTGAAACTTATGGGAGCACCTTATATTGTAATTTTTATTGATGTGTTTATGTTGTGTATTTTTTTTTAATTTAATTTTTGTTTAAATTAATTAAATTGTATTTATTAGATATTTTTTTTTGACTATGAATCTGTAGTAAAAAAAAATTACTAACAAATATATTGTCAATTAAAAAGAAATCAGAGGTGAAAATTAAAAAAAGTTTTTAGAAAATTAATTAAATATTTAAATTAATAATTCTTTTAATTAATTCTTAGTTTTTTTGTAATTAATATTTATTAAATTTAGTTATTACAATTTAATTTTTGGAATGACGAGAGTTGGTAGTTAGTAGCCCTGTGGAGCAGACCATCCAGTGTCTCCCCTAGAAAACTTCTTTTTACGGTTCCAGAGGGCTACAGGATATTTTCCATTGCACCAGAGGGCTACACTATATTTTTTCAAATTCACACTATAGTGAGGGGATCTCCGACTGTGACTAAAAAGCCAAGGTATTTTTGAAGTCTCTAGATTTTTGTACAAGAATTTTTGGTCAAATATCTAGAAGAATCGATGACCACGTGAAATTTTGAAAATAATTTAAAACTAAGTAAGTTAAAGTAAATTAGGGCAATATTTTAAAAATAAGTAATAAATTTAAAATTTGTTAAGATAATTTCTAATACTTTTAAAATTCAACAATTTTACTAAATATTTGTATGCAATTGATAATTTTTAGTAAAATAATTTTAAATAAATTCAATTAATACTTAATATATATCCATCCTTATCACCATCTTATCAATAACACTTCTCAGTGTATTTTCCTTTTCATTTAGCAATTATATCTCCCGTAGTAACATAATCCATTAATGAATAATTCTACCACTTATGATAAGTGACTTATCTAAATGAATATTTTCACAATTTTGAATTTATTAATTTCATTATTAATTTATCATTTTTTCATAGAGTAATCTGTTCAATGAATAATTCTGTTTCTATTTCCTCACTTTAATGAAAATTCTTATCACCTGAGAATAATATTTTGATTGTTAATTTTATCAAATTTTTCTTCCTTCATTTCCATTTCTTATTTAAAGAATAATTATCTTTCCATTTTACGCTGTTATGATAATTCTTACCACTTTAGAATATTATTTTATCAAAGTTCATATATTGATTTGTGATAATTTGATTGATTTATATATTTTAAAATAAATCTAATGATCAATTTGAGGGAGTTATCTTCAGTTTTAATGATTTTATTCATTATTTATGTAAATTTGAGCGTCTAGGGCAATTCGATTTTTTGTTAATCATTTAGTTTTAGGAAATATTCTCTTATTGCATTGATTTAGGAAATATTCAAGTGAATTTCTCTCATTTTTTTGTGAATTTTATGTTGGTTGAAAGAATATATCAAATTTTAAGGTTTTAATGGTGATTCTAAGATAAATTTAATTTCTTGATAATTTGCAGTATTTTTATTGACTTGTTTTTTAATTTAATTTTAAATAAAAAAAATTATTTTTAATGACAGTAAGGTTAATAATTACAGTGATCAAGTGATAGGAAAAATTATTTAATTTTAATGATGGCTTTGTAATGATGTTGAATTTGACTAAATGATTTTTTCAATAATTATATTTTCTAAGAATATCTCCACGATCTCCATCCTTAGCCAGTTTACACATTGATAAACTTTCAAATATTGAAAATCTTAAGCTGAAACCAGTTAATTTTTCAAGGAGAGATAATGCTAAGATATATTTGAAATTTACTTGAAAATTATTTAGGATATACTGAAATTTGTGATTTAATTTGAAAGATATATCATGTTATAATTGCTATAATTGATATAATTACTTGAATATCATTACGGGAATCGATGAAGAATCAATGAGAAATTATAATCTCTAGTTAGATATTTGATGATAAATTGGGTAAAATATTTTGTTGATTTGGAGAAAATATTGATTTTAGTGAATTTGCTCTTTTAGGGCTTTTATTACATTGATTTAATTACTAAAATATTTCAATGAACTGGGTGTCGATAAGTTATAGAAATTCATATTTTTTGAAGAATTTTTACATTTTCTATGGGTTTTAAGAGGATTTATTCGATTGAATTGTTATATTAAAAAGAGATATACGACCTCTATTGGGTTAAATTTCTGGAATTTTTGGGGAAATTAAGGGATATAGTCGGTTGTATTTTGATGTTTAAAGGGGTAGAATTGTAGTCATTTGGCTTGGGATTGGTTAAGATGGAATATATAATCTTTTAAAGGGGATAGTCAGTTGGATTTTGATGTTTAAAAGGGTAGAATTATAATGTTAGAGATGGAAATAATAATAGATAAATAGTCAATATTTAGCAATGATTCATTATTAGTTCATTGAATGTATTGGTAGTGAGTCCTCAATTATCAAAATAAGACCCAACTCAAATCATTTTATTAAAAGCCAAAAAGGTTTGATACAATATTGTTAATTAAATTTTTATTTGGTCTGTGTTCGTCTCAACACTTGCTATCCCTTGGAATAAAACTGGTGCTGAATGTCAGTTTTGAATGAATTAAGGTCATTTGGTGGGATTTTTAGATCTCTAGAAGACAGTGGTTTAGAACAAGGATTATTAATATTTGAGATATTTAGAGATAATTGGAATTGATATTAATTGATACTTTAAAATATTTTATCTTTATTTAAGATGTTATAGACGGACAATCACAAAAGTTTAGAAATATTGACTTAAAATATGAATTTTGGAAGACAACAACTAAATTAAAATTGATCTTTATTGGAGAAAATTTCTGATTTATCATGTGATTTTAATTAGATTTCTAAAAATTAAATTGGTTGAATATCAGTTAAGGGTAAAATATAGTCATTTGAAGGAATATAGAGATTTTATCGGGTGGATATTAAAGAGAATTTATAATCTTTCAATGGGATATAGTCGGTTAAAAGGGAATTGTACAGTAATATAAAATCTCTAAATCATTTTATTTTAAATTTTGAGAAGAGTGATTTACCTTTAGAACAAAGATTTAATTATTTTTAATTATGTGGTTTTATTAAACTTAAACGAGTTGCAATCTATTTTATAAATTATTGAGGTAATGACCAATTTACTTGATTTTAGATGTTTTATAGTGAAATATTTGTAATATTTAGATAATAGGAATTAAGATGAAAATGAAGGGGTAGAATTGAGAAATATAGTCATTTAAAGGGATTTTAATGAATCTTATTGGTTTGATATTAAAAGGACATCATATAATCTTTTAAGGGTATTTATTGCAAAAATATCACTTTAGATATTTTAGGGAAATTTGATGCTTCTTAGATAATTTTAATGGGGAATCAATCATTCGCTTGGATATATAAAATGGTAGAATATTGTCATTTAAATGAATTTACTGGTTTATTCAATGATTTAATGTAATCATTAATAGGGCATATATCAGTCGCCTTTGGGATTTAATGATAATTATTTAGATATTTCTAAGGTAAATAATCGATTTTGATAATTTCTAAATGAATTTATATCGAATTTTCTGAATAATTTGAGCAATAAACCAATGAAATCAGTATACATGTAATAAGTTGTTCTATAAGTAATTTTTAAAATTAATTTATTTCAATTAATTTATTCAATCTGAATAAATTATTTACTAGATTTTATTAGAAAACTCTTATTAACTTGAAAGATGATCTTTGATGATTCATATTTAAATTAATTAATGACTTGAATGATCAGTATTTAAGATAAAGTTGTTGGTAGCTGGTTGTTATTATCTAGTTGTTAGTATTTGGTATCTGGTAGTTGGTACTTATTTATTAGTACCTAGTTAAAAATACTTAACGGCTGGTAGCTGATACTTAGTATCTGCTTGTAAGTACTTAATCGTTAGTACCTGGTGGTTTCGCTCAGTCCCGGTGGTGGCACCGGGATCCAGGGACAAAAAGTGGTTCGGTACTGGATGCCTTAATTGGTACTTATCTGTTATTACCTAGTTGTTTGGTATCTAGTTGTTAGCTGGTTGTTAGTAATCAATTCAAAGAAGATAATCTCAAGTATCAAATTCAACACTTGCAAATTCAATATCTTAATATTGTGATTGAATATTTAGTTAAGTTGTTATTGTGTAAGGATGATTTTATACAACAATTTTATTTCAAAATATCAACTTTATTTAATAAATTTTATGTGTGTCTTAATGAACTGAAAATTTATTCAAAGTTCTATCAAATTTATTCTAAATCTAATAAATTAATTTAATTTAAGTCATGAAAAATTAATTAACCAGTTTAAAAATTTTATTCAAAGACTGGTTGATTTTAATTTAGATTTGCACATATACTTGAAAATATAATGAATTTAAATTCGATTTTTTTTCCTGTAATAGAAAATTTTATCAATAATTTAGTTGATTGATTATTAATAATTTAGTATTCTGTTAATTGGGTGTTAAATAGTTCTTATTATTGAATTCAAAGAAGGAAGTTGAATAAAATTAGAATTCTATATTTGGGTTTTATGTCTTTCGTTGTAATTTTAAAATATTTAAATTTTTCCTTTACTTAATTTTTCACTATTTATTTCAATGTGGTGTTGTATTATTTTAAAGTGGTTAGTTGAAAATTATTTTTCATATAACATTTTTGTTAAATTTCTTTGACAAAAGTCATCATTTTTGTTTAATTTAGACTATACATTTTAATTAATCAGACAAATTTTTCAGAACTATTTATTGTAATTTAGTTAAAAATATCTTTGAATTCTAACACAAATAAAAAAATTAATTTATTTAAAAACATTTGACAGAAGAAATAAAATTTTTAGTTGGTTAATTTGTTATTATGTACATGATTTAAATATAGTGGATTGTGTAATTTGTAAAGATCCTTCATAGTTAACTTATCCTTTTAGATGCTGTCAAGAATATAAAAAATAAATAGTACACAATCTACTTGCTGATTTAAGAAGAGTTTATTATAAGCAAACAAACTGATTATTCAGTCTTTAATTGTTATTATTTTTATATGTTTGTTAGTACCTCATTATAAGTACTTGATGTCAGTTTGTTAAATTAATACTATTATTATTATAAGAACTTTTTTTCCAATTTCACGACTGGTTTTTTTTCCATTGAATTTATTAAAAAAGGGCTTGAAGACTATAAATCAGTAACATATCGATGTTTTTGATATATTATTGATTTATAGTCTTCAAGCTTTTTTTCGTTATTATTATTATTATTATTAAAAATATTAATATTCACAAAAATTTATTTCATAAAATTTTGCTTAAAAATATCCTTTGAAAATTAATTCATAAAAAATTTGCATTTAAAATTTCTTTACTTTTTTTTTAAATCTCAGAGGACATCGGTTTTTCAAAATATCTGACAATTTTAAATAATAAATTTTAAATTATTACTTTACTTATTTAAAATTTATTACTTATTTTTAAAATAATTTAATTTACTATATTTTACTAAATTTCAAAATACTAATTTAATAATTAATAACGTAATAATTAATAACGTAATAATTAATAACGTAATAATTAATAACGTAATATTGCTTAATTTACTATAATTTACTTAATATTTAATTATTACTTTATTGTCTCAATGTCATTCTAAATATCTTAAAATAATATTAAATCTATTACTTGTATACAATTATTAATTATTTTTAAAAGAATGCCTTAATTTACTTTAATTTACTAAATTTTATATTATTAATGTCTCTATAGTAACTATGATTAACATTATAATTAATAACTATAATTAATTAATAATATTATAATTAATATTAATTATAAAATTGCGATCTCGATATTTGATTCCCATATGAAGGTGATAATGATTTGGATGCGATACCCGTGCTGGATGAAAAGTTTCTTCTGAATTGTTAAAACAAATTATATATATATATATATATATATATATATATATATATATATATATATATATATATATATATCGTATGTGGATGGAAGGAGGCGTAAGAGGATCAACTATCGATGGTAGTGTCCAACAGGTAATCGGCGAGGTATCGCGGTGGACGGCGAATGCGGTTGGTTGAACATGGGCCGGGTAGAAGTTCAGTAGATGGAATAGATGGAATAGGATCAGTGTCGGTGGTGGAACAAAGGAAAGGTCCTCCTCCAAGTCTTCGTCGGCTGGAAGATGAAGTGGGTTTATATTGTGTTGATCTTTTAGGACGACGGCTGGTTTGAGGTGGCTTAAGCTTATAATGTGTAGTGTACTGTCAATATATAACTGAGCAGTGTTTTTAAAAATCTTGATCACCGGAAAATGTCCTTTATAACAAGGTTTCATATTTGAGGTATCGACTTATTTTTACCAGGCATCCGAAGTTGAGAGGAGTGACTTTGGAATGTAGGGCTTGTACAATGTTGAGTATGTGAAGGAAGGATTGGAATCTTAGGATAAGAAGTGGTCGCGGGCATGATTTATCTGTTATAACGACGAGTCTGAATCGGTCTCTATTAGTTCCGATTGCATGCGTGTATTCGTGCCAAACAGTAATTGCGCTGGAGATACCCCACTTGTACGATTAGGTGTATTGTGCCATCCATGTAGTACGAAAGGTAGTGATTTGGTACATCCAGAGGAAATAGAGAGAATGCCAAGTGATGCTTTGATAGTGCGAAGTAGTGGGGATATATCCCTCACGACCACAGGCCTCCCACTGTTTTCATGTTTTATGGCTATTTTACCCCAAAAAACGTACAAAAAAACACTAAAAACCCTTAAAAACGCACATTTTTTATTTTGCTCTATTTCGCAAAATTTAAAAAATATGGATTTAAGCCTACAAAACGGAGAAAAATGGCTATAAAGCTATGAAAAACGTATATCGGCCTGCGGTCGTGAGGGATATATCCCCACTACTCGGAGGAACTATAGGTCTTGGTGAATACAATACTGGTGCTACAGGTCTTGGTGCTACAGGTCTTGGTGCTACAGGTCTTGGTGAATCCAGGTCTTGGTGAATACAATACTGGTGAATAAAAAAATAAAAAATAAAAAAATAAAAAATAAAAATATAAAAAAATAAAAAATTAAAAAAATAAAAATATAAAAATAGAAAACATAGGATCCAGTAAAAAAATTTATTCTAAAAATGAACTGTAATATTTGCAATAAAGTTTTTAAAAATAAAACAGGATTAATTTCCCACTGTAAGTCGAAGGCTCACTTACTAAAAGAAAATAATCTTAATGACACAAATTCAAAACTCTGTCCTAAATGTAAAGGAAGATATCTACATTCAGGATATAATAAACATTTTTGAAAATTGTATCGGGAGACTTAGAGAAGTATTTACATGCCCTCATTGTAACTTTTCAACAAAAATAAATTTCTACTATTTAAAACATTTAAAAGAACATATAAAGAAAATCCCGAGGATGAGGAATGTTATTCAGAAGGAGAACCTGATCATGTTGAAAGAGAAAAATACAACTGGGATAATTTTAATCATATAGATGAATTTAAATTAAAAATTAATGGACCTGCAACCCCTGGAGAATATATAAGAGAAATAAAAAATATATAAAAGATTCTTTCTGTGAGGCTTTAAAAAATTATAAACCGACAAGGTATAATGTTATAAAATATAAAATCACAATAAAAGCAAAATACTGGAGAGCCCAAGGAGCCCAAGAAGACACAATTCCTTTAGATGTTGAAATCCCAATGCCTTTTAAATATTTATTTTCAACTAGAGGATTTAATAAAAGCATCAAAGAAATAATTCAAGCAGTCGAAGCAAAACAAGAAGAGATTGAAAATGAATTAGGAGATTCAAACTTAGTATTTCATTCCTTCCAATCTTTAGTGATTGATTATTGGAGGGGATTACCACCTAATCCTAAATCCTATATTCCTACACCCTTTAAATCTAAAAATGTTATAAATGTGCAGAATAAGGATAACAAATGTTTCATGTGGTCAATACTTGCACATTTACATCCTCAAACCGAAAACCCCCAAAGAGTTTCAAAATACAAAGAATATGAAAATGAATTAATATTCCCAGGAGGATTCATGCATCCAATGAAACTAGAAGACATTCCAGAATTTGAAAAACTAAATAATCTTAAACTTAATATTTATGAACACGTTAAAGGATGGGGACGTGGATGCAGAGATATTATTCCAATTTATATTTCCGACTATGAAATACAAGAAGGCGATAGCACGAGGGAGATATATCTTTTAATCTTGGAACATGAAAATAATCAACATTATATTTTAATAAAAAACTTTCAAGCTTTTACATCTCCAGAGAATCCAACTAGTGGAGGAGGAACATGTAAAAGATGTCTTCATTATTCAACAACTGAAAACTCCATGATTAAGCATGCAAGATTTTGTGAAAAGGATTCACCAGCTTTAATTAGAATGCCTACAGATCCCAGGATGTATTTTAAAAACTTTTCAAATTTATTACAAACATTAGGAGTAATTTACGGAGACTTTGAATCTATAAATCATAAACAAGATCTAGTCAAGCAATATTTAAAAATAATAGAAAAATATAAACTCATGGATGAATGGAAAGCCTCTAAACAGAAGGAGAAACCAACAAGGTTGAAGGCCTTTCTAAGAAAAAATAATAAACCCAATAGTGTTAAAAAAACTAAACAATTACCATCTGCTTATAAATTATTATTTAAAAGTAATTATCCCGAAGTCATAGAATCTAGAGAATATGCATTTCAAGGAACTTCAGAAGATGTCTTGGATCATTTTACTACAAGTATAAATGATCTAGAACATGAAATATTTGAAGCATTAAAAACAAAGTATCCTCAAAATATTTCAGATCAACAATTAGAAGAATATAAAAATACATTCAACTGTTGGATGTGCAAACAAGAGATCAGTGGAGAATCCAACCCCAAGGTTATAGATCATGATCATTTAAAAAGTGAAAATAATTATCGAGGAGCAGCCCATAGAGATTGCAATCTTAATTGTCATACCCCCAAATTTGTACCAATTATATTTCATAATCTTTTTGGTTATGACGTACATCTATTTATAAAGCATCTAGCAGCAAATGCCAAAAACTCTTTCAAGGTTATTGGCTTAACAAAGGAAAAATATAAATCACTTGAATATGGGAAATTAAAATTTATAGATTCCTTAAACTTTCTCCAAATGTCTTTAGATGGCATAGCAAAAACATTAAAGCTAGAAGATTTTAAAATCACTCGGGAGTTCTTGGAAAAAAAATAATATACCAGCAGAAG
The DNA here is from genome assembly GCA_959609185.1 of Schmidtea polychroa. NCBI lineage: Eukaryota > Metazoa > Platyhelminthes > Tricladida > Dugesiidae > Schmidtea > Schmidtea polychroa. The sequence goes on along the minus strand of CAUHTR010005882.1, from coordinate 4,946 downwards.
ATTTCCTACATGCTTGGCGAAAGGAATATATCCCCTATGACTACGTTGACTCATTTGAAAGGATATAAGAAACAAATTTACCAAGAGAAAGAACCTTTTATTCACTACGTTCAAATCTGGGATTACAGACACTGATATGCTAGAGCAAATAAAATGTTTCACCTGTTTGACTGTAAAACTTTAGGAGAATATACAAGTATTTGTACTTATCCCTTGGATGTTTACATCCTAGCAGATGCTTTGAAGAATTTTACAAAGGTCTTTTGGTCTTAAACCTTACAATTAATATAACAGCTCTTCTTAGCTTGGGATACTATGTTATATACCATTTGGACTTCAGATCTTCCAGAATCTGATAAAATTATAGATCTTTTAACCGAGCAAGACATGTTTAATTTAATTTAAACAAACATTAGAGGAGGAGTATCCTCAGTAATGGGAATAGAGAAATAAAAGCTCGAAATGCAATAAACTACTAGCCGAATGCCTCTCTGATGATCCATATATAAAACTTAACGATGAGGAACTAAAAGAAGTATTAGAAGGAATGAAAAATCCTCTATTTATACTTTATATAGATGCACAGCTTTATATTCAGGAATTATGACTCAGTATTTACCAATGAGTGACTTTCGTGAGATATACTCCTCTGAAGAAGAAGAAGAAGAGAGATCCATACAGAGTTCCATACCTAAAGACCTTATAAAAGAATACGTGCCACCCTAAAGATTCTCCAATAGGATACTTTAGAATGTGACCTCGATTACCCAGGTGATATAACATCAGAACAAGACATTTCCCTCTAGCTCCTATAAGAAGAAAGATTAATGTCCAAGAACTTTCATCCTGGCAAATCTCACAAGATAAACCTCCAACGTGAAAACTTCTTGTGATCAAACAGATCGAACTTATTATCTTGTCACTATAGACTCCTCCAGTTTTATCTTCACAAGGAATGATATTAAAAAAGTTCATAGTGTCATAAGATTTAAACAAGCAGTCATTCATGAAGACGTTCATCGAGGAGAACATCCGTTTGTAGAAACATTGCAAAAAGAGAAGGTAACCTTTTCAAAAGACAATGGTTATAAACTTTTAAACAATTCAGTCTTTGGAAAACAATGGAGAATGTGGACAAGTATACTAATATAGAAAACTTGTGACAAATAGTGAAAAAGATGTGCCCGTTATAATCGTATGCTAGGAAAGCCTACATTTAAAAACGCACAAGTATTTTCTGAAATCTTACTGCAGTAGAACTACAGAATTTTGAGAAAACATATAATAACCAATATTTATCGCTTTGCAATTTTAGAACTTTCAAATTACAAATGTATAAACATATTATAATTCTTCCACCCATATATGGTCCTAATATCGCGAATGCATGCAATGGATACAGATTCAATGTTTTTAACAATAAGAACTGAGGAACCTTGAAAGAGATATATCTGAAAATCCTATACTTTCAATTTAATAAATTCATTGGAGAGTTATTTTCATTAAAGATGAAAAACCAAATGACCCAATAGAAAATGGAATATTTCTTCGTGCTAAACAATATTCATACGAAACATTACAAACCTAAATTTGAAGAGCATACATTATATTTAAAACCCACAGATACAGAAGAAAGCATTACACATAGATATCTATATTCCCTAATAAGACCGAGGACAGAAGAGAACCTGCAAAGGATAACCGATGAAAGGAATCAGAGATGTGTAGCCAGAAACTTTCTCATCAAGATTTATAAAGACACATTGAATCCAGGTCATAAGATAAAATTGATGAAGGTAGCAATCAACTTTAAAAGTGAAAAGCATGATATCTACTTGATAGAATCTCAAAAAGTATCATTATCAAATATGATAGCAAGAGATTCATCCTAAGTGATTTAAAGACAACACTACCTATAGGAATAATTTAATACCAATAATAAAAAATCTTGATAGATTAATCAGTTATATGGTACAAAGATACTGATCTTGATATTTATAATGTTGAAATCATTTACCCCCAAGAATGTACAGACCTTTATATTCTCAGTTTTTAATCCTATATCTTTAGAACTTAAATATTTTAATACTGACCTGAATATATAAAAGGTCTAAGTGATAAGATTTAAAGATCATAAAGAGGTTCTAAAAACTAATTTCGAAAAGTTAACATCAGATTCTATCAAAATGATTTTTTTTCTTTTAAAAATGTCAACAAATAATTTAAGAGTGACAACATCAACCTTTTGAGGGCAATATTTTTTTATGTATGATTCTTTAGCCACTTCTCTCGTTTAATTTTTTTAGAATATTCATTACTTATAACATTAGCACTTTTTAATCTATTAATATATTTTTAATACTTTTATTATTGATTTGATTTCTTATTCATCATCAGTTAAGATTCCATCTTCCAAGCTTTTACTTGAATACAAATAATTTAGAGATCCTAATTCTATTGATAAACAAACTTCTCTATATAAAACTTTTCTTTTTTAGAAGTATAAGATAATGAAACTATTTCAGTTAAGAAAACCATCAGCTACAGAAATACTTCCAAGTATTACAGGTGCTATGTTAAACTGGTAAAGTTATAGGTAAAATAACTGTTAATATTGCAGATGTAAATCCTAAAGAATAACCTATAATTTTTAAAACTGTATTCCCTTTATTCCATCTATTTTTAACCTTTTTATAATGCTTTAATAAATCTTGTAATGTAAGGTTTCTGATTTAAATTCTTTTACTCTCATAATTTCAAGTTCTGTGGGAGCCGAGGCCTTGGAAGGAATAATATCCTAATGATCTCAATCTGATAATTTTTTTCTTATCTTCTTTCCATCTTTTGGACTTTGTCCATTTTAATAATTAAAAATAAGACTTTATTCTTCTGAGCACCATCTGGCCCATACTCGGATATCAAAAGAACTCTTGTTGAGAGGATATCTTTATACAATTCCATCAATGCTTTACGAACTTCATCAACATCAACCTTTTTTTCATAAAATATTAAATCTATATATTGTACAAGTGTGCTTTAAAAATAATATTCTTACTTTTACTTTATGTAGTCCATGTGAATGAGTATTAACATACCAATCTCCGTGTGGTGAATCATACTAGTCATTATAACATCACCCTTTTCAAGCTTACTATTATAATCACATTTCACACCATTCATTCTTTCATTATATCATCAACAAAAGAAATAAGGATCAATAATCTTTACAACCATAAAAACACCCATTCTTTACTGTTTGTTGTTATTAAACTTGTTTCTATAAAATGTTTAAATGTATGGGGTAATAATGTTTTATTCTGTTCTAATTCAGCAGCTCTTTTTTCTAATACTATGTGTGGTGTTATGTGTGTTCCATGAGACTCTAAATTTGAAATTCTTTTATTAAATGATGTAATCATCTCATTATTATATTATATATTGTATTAAATTTTAGTATTCATAATTTGTTTATCTTTAGAATTTAATATCTGTATTTAACTTTACAACTTGTTCAGTAACAGACTTTGTAACTTGTCAAATTTATCATTAAATCGTTGTTCGATATTATTAAGCTTTGATTCCATTGAATCCATTTTTGTTGTTAATGAACTTTCAATTTCTTGTTGTTGTTAAATCAGTATATTTTTTACACCCTCAACATATTCTTATTAACTGCATCAGCTTCATCAGTTGGAAAAGATAATTCTTTATCTTGTGTCCATTTAAAATTAAATCACCCTTCATTGAATCACCTCTTTCATTAATATATTTATTTCTGTTAAAGTTAATATTTCTTCTGTATTAAACCTGTTTTTATTGTTCCACCACCTCTATTACAGGGAATATAAGAACTCATTATTAATAATTTAAAATGAATCTTTTCAAACCTGTTTCAAATGTAAATACATTGAATCTCTTCTCTCATTAAAATCAATCAATTCTCCTTCTGATAAGAATTTTAAAATTAATATCCATTATATATTTTCTACATAAAGGTAAATAATTTGGAGATTCATTCTTTCAACTATTTTATATCCCATAGGAACTGTGTTGAGGGAAAGGATATAAACATTTGTTTGTTTACCATTATTATAAGAACCAGTTATACAATCGCAATGAATATTTATTGTGTTTGTATTTATTATTTTTATAATATTTTCTGATGTTATATTCTCAACTACAGGTGTGATATAATGGTTTCGTGTAAATCCTAAAATTGTTCTAAAAGAACTATTATTTTGAAAATGAAATTCCTATATTCTTTAAGTCATTATACATTTTGAAGTTGGTAAATCTATTTTTAATTTCATAGCTCTCCATTTTTTTTTTTAGAAAGTATATTATTTAAATCTTTATCTCATAAGCCCCGGTTCTATATTATTTAAAGGTTATCCTCGAATTTGGGGCTTACATAACTAAATGTGTTATTATCTTTGTTATATTAAAAATAGTATTATAAGCACAAAACCATAATAGTCCTAATTCATAATTTAAATTTTGATCTAATTTAATTGAATCTTGAAAGGTTTATAGTAAAGTCTGATTCTTTTGAATTTATAGATAAAGTTCTTGAATATTTATCTGACATTATGTTTTACCATTTTTTTAAAATTATCTTCCGGAAGGTTGCGAAGCTCCATTTTCATAGTATAGATTTTAATCATTATAATTTCTTGATAAGGAGTGAAACCTTCTCCTTTGGATTTTCAATCTATACAAACATATAAGCTTAAAATACCACATATTTTAGTATTATTAGTTGAACTTGTAAAGAATTAAAGTGTAGTCCGAGAGATAGTCTTCAACTTCTTTAGTGGGTTTAATCCCAAAAGAATAAAAGTATCTAGATTTATTATATTTACAACCCAATGAGATTCCTTTTTCATTTGAATTTTGATATTATCATGATATCTTTGAGTGTCTCTTCAACTCGACATTCATCATTC
>CAUHTR010005881.1:0-23994 GCA_959609185.1 Schmidtea polychroa | reverse complement strand
CATCATTATCAGATGAAGAAGCTTATAATGTTCCAATAAAAATAATATTAATAAATGCAAAAGGTAGTAAAACGTTCTCGACCAAACGCAAATCAAAAATTGAAAATGAAAGAAAAAAACAAAAATTATAAGTAAAAAATATTTAATTTTATAATAATTAATAAATGTAAAATATTAATTTTTTACTATCTTTTTTATTATTTTATTTATTTTAATATTAATTTTTTTAATAATAAATTTATTAATATCTCATAGAAATACATTTTATTACAGATTAAAAATCAAATAATTAAATGTTTACGAGCCTTGATATCATATGCTGATATGCTAATATGTCATTATTATTATTATTATTATTATTATTATTATTATTATTATTATATTATATTATACTATTATATTTGTTATTATTATTGTCATTTTTATTTTTATTCTAATATGATATTTTATATTATTATTATTACTATTATTTTTGTTATTATTATTATCATTTTTATTATTATTATTTTTTTATAATGAATAATATTTTGATATTTATTCTTCAATTTTCATTATTATTTCATTATTACAGCACTAGGACAAAATGTCGTGATCAAATTGCCGTGGACTAAATGTAAACATAATATTATTATACATACTCAGAGTTTATCCGACAAAATATTTTGTCCCCCTATGGGTATTGGTCGCAAGTTACTGATCACACTCAACATGTCGCAATGGTATATTATCAACAACATTTATACTCTTAAAATTTTGACACGAAATTTTGTCTGCGATATTTTGTCCGGTTACCATAATTACTAATATTATTGTGATTATTTTTTCATTACGATATTATGTTTTATTTATATTATTATAATATTATTTTTATTAATATTATTATTATTAGTAGTAGTAAAATTGCATTAAATTTATCATAAAAACAATGTTCCATTTAAATTCATTATTAATAAAATTTTCCATTAAAAATTAACTTAAAAAATTATTTCAATAAAGTAATCAACTAAGGTTCAAATTTTGAAATTAAAGTGAATTAAGGTTCAAAAATTTTTTTAATTAAGTAATCAATGGTTTAAAATTTTAAAATTAAAGTTACAATTTAAAAATAAAAGTAAATTAAAGAAATAATTTTAAATTTATTATCAAAAGATTGAATAACCACCAACTTTTTTGAGAAATGTGATTTTTATGGAAATTTTAATGAAATTATTTTTTAAGTTAATTTCTAATTGAAATTTTAATAATTATAATTTTCAAAGACAATTTTTAATGGAAATTTTAATGGAATATTTTTTTAAGATATTTTTCAAAGTAAATTTTACATGCAAATCTTTGTGAATTAATAAATGACCACATTAAATTATTGGTTAAATATGTAAAAATGTGTTATATTTGGTTGTTAAGTAAATTATGGTGAAAAATTAAGTAATAAAGGATAAAAAGGTAAATTAAGGATAATTAAACAAATTGTGCTCAAATTTTTTAATTAAAATAAATCAATAGATATATTTGTTAAACGAGGGTTAAATTAAGTAAGCAAGAGTCTAGAATAAAATATAAGTAAATTAAAGTTAAAAATTTTTAATTAAAATAAATTAAAGTAAGATTTTTAAATTTATTAACAAAAAGTTTGAATAACCAACAACTTTTGAGAAATTAAATTTTTAAATTAAAATTTTTATGAAATAATTTTTAAAGTGAAATCTAAATGAAAAGTTTTATGAAAATATTTTGAAAGATAATTTTGAATGGAAATTGTTATGAAATAATTTTCAAAGGTAAAATTAAATACAAATTTTTATTAAATTAATTTCAAAGACAGAATTCAATTAACTTCTACTAATAATAACAATAGTAAATAAGGGTTATATTTGGTAAATAAGTTAATGAAGGACTAAATATTTAAATTAGTTAATAAATTATGATGAGAATTGATAGTAATAATTAAAATTAAAGTAGTTGAGAGTCTAAGTTAATTAGGAAAATTAAGGTTAAATTTTAAATTTAGGTAAATTAATTGCTAATTTAAAGTAAAGTCAATGGTCTAAAATTAAATTAAATTAAAGTTCAAAATTATAAAGTAATATTTTCAAATTAAAGATTTTTAAATTTATTAACAAAAAATTAAATTAATTTAAAAAATTAAATTTATTAACACAGATGCGACAATTAAACTCATGATTGACCAAATAGGATATAAAAAGTAATTAAAATTTAAAAGATATTTATTGCAGATAAATATTTATTAAACTATTATTAACCAATCACATTTGTATTAACCCTCTCCGTATATTTGTCGAATATATTCGACATTAAAGCAAGATGTCACTTCCAGTTTCATAGGCCATTGCAAAAGTACATCGTTTGCACCGCGCATTATGAAAAAGAAAACAGAAAGATGTGTCCCTTTTCCAGCTTTGAATCCATCGGGATAAAGCTGAAGGCACATTTTGTAAACGTTTTTGTGGGAATAGAACGGGTCACTATAAATATCAGCATTATTTTTTACACGGAGAGGGTTAATTAAATTTTAATTCAAAAATTATACAATTTTAAAACCAAATAATGAAATATAACAAAACTATTAATAATAACAATAAAATGAATAATAAAAATACTTCAATTAAATCTGATATGAATTTAATGAAAAGCGAATATTTGAAAGAGTCACCAGCACAAATATTTGTGAAATTTAAGAAACCAGTGGAAGAACAATTGGACATTTTACAATTCATGGACGATTCTACATCTAATTATAGGTTCAGTAAAACACCAATGTTTATGCAACAAATCCTCAATAGGAAACCGTCAAATATTCATAACAAACCGGAAATTGGTTTCGGAAGTTCATATAGAAAAGTGAAAAATGGTACAAAAATTGAAAACAAAACACCAGCAGAACATTTAATGACAATTGATAAAGGTGCAAATCAAAAGAAATTCAAAACCTTTCCTCAACAAATGAACACAACTTGTAAATATTTACTATTAGTCCGCACTTCCGCATCATTATTTGAAGCGCAACCAATTGAAAATTGGTATAAAATGAATAAATTTACAAAATTAGATATTGAGAGTATTGAAGAATCCGAACGTGAACAAATAAAAAACATAAAAGTTGCAGACAATTCATCAACACAATTTCTCAATAAGTACAAAACGGAAGAGATGGAAAACAAACTGAATGTACCAATAATATTGAAGATGTTTCCGATTCAGAAATAATTGAAAAAGAAGAAATTAGAAACTTAAAGAAAATTGCTGTATTTAATCGCGCAAGACATGGAAAAGGAAACACTCATGAATGTGAAAGTGATGTTGATGACCATCAGGGAGATGAAGTTGATTATATGAGTGACTCTTCATGTGATGAGGATATTCTGTCTTATGATGAAAGAGACAAAATTTATGAAACTGCCGATGTTGACCAGGAACCAATATTAAAGGTTACTAATGATTTTGAGGATGAAGGAAATGGAAATGACTGTGATATTGACAATGACAGTGACAAAGAAGGTGAAGGTGATGATGAAGAATCAGATATTTCAATCTCATCATTATCAGATGAAGAAGCTTATAAATGTTCCAATAAAAATAATATTAATAAATGCAAAAAGGTAGTAAAACGTTCTCGACCAAACGGCAAATCAAAAATTGAAAATGAAAGAAAAAAACAAAAATTATAAGTAAAAAATATTTAATTTATAATAATTAATAAAATGTAAAAATATTAATTTTTTACTATCTTTTTTATTATTTTATTTATTTTAATATTAATTTTTTAATAATAAATTTATTAATATCTCATAGAAATACTTTTTATTACAGATAAAAATCAAATAATTAAATGTTTACGAGCCTTGATATCATATGCTGATATGCTAATATGTCATTATTATTATTATTATTATTATTTTTTATACTATTATATTTGTTATTATTATTGTCATTTTTATTTTTATTCTAATATGATATTTTATATTATTATTATTACTATTATTTTTGTTATTATTATTATCATTTTTATTATTATTATTTTTTTATTATGAATAATATTTTGATATTTATTCTTCAATTTTCATTATTATTTCATTATTACAGCACTAGGACAAAATGTCGTGATCAAATTGCCGTGGACTAAATGTAACATAATATTATTATACATACTCAGAGTTTATCCGACAAAATATTTTGTCCCCCTATGGGTATTGGTCGCAAAGTTACTGATCACACTCAACATGTCGCAATGGTATATTATCAACAACATTTATACTCTTAAATTTTGACACGAAATTTTGTCTGCGATATTTTGTCCGGTTACCATAATTACTAATATTATTGTGATTATTTTTTCATTACGATTATTATGTTTTATTTATATTATTATAATATTATTTTTATTAATATTATTATTATTAGTAGTAGTAAAATTTGCATTTAAATTTATCATAAAAACAATGTTCCATTAAATTCATTATTAATAAAATTTCCATTAAAAATTAACTTAAAAAATTATTTCAATAAAGTAATCAACTAAGGTTCAAATTTTGAAATTAAAGTGAATTAAGGTTCAAAAATTTTTTTAATTAAGTAATCAATGGTTTAAAATTTTAAAATTAAAGTTACAATTTAAAAATAAAAGTAAATTAAAGAAATAATTTTAAATTTATTATCAAAAGATTGAATAACCACCAACTTTTTTGAGAAATGTGATTTTTATGGAAATTTTAATGAAATTATTTTTTAAGTTAATTTCTAATTGAAATTTTAATAATTATAATTTTCAAAGACAATTTTTAATGGAAATTTTAATGGAATATTTTTTTAAGATATTTTTCAAAGTAAATTTTACATGCAAATCTTTGTGAATTAATAAATGACCACATTAAATTATTGGTTAAATATGTAAAAATGTGTTATATTTGGTTGTTAAGTAAATTATGGTGAAAAATTAAGTAATAAAGGATAAAAAGGTAAATTAAGGATAATTAAACAAATTGTGCTCAAATTTTTTAATTAAAATAAATCAATAGATATATTTGTTAAACGAGGGTTAAATTAAGTAAGCAAGAGTCTAGAATAAAATATAAGTAAATTAAAGTTAAAAATTTTTAATTAAAATAAATTAAAGTAAGATTTTTAAATTTATTAACAAAAAGTTTGAATAACCAACAACTTTTGAGAAATTAAATTTTTAAATTAAAATTTTTATGAAATAATTTTTAAAGTGAAATCTAAATGAAAAGTTTTATGAAAATATTTTGAAAGATAATTTTGAATGGAAATTGTTATGAAATAATTTTCAAAGGTAAAATTAAATACAAATTTTTATTAAATTAATTTCAAAGACAGAATTCAATTAACTTCTACTAATAATAACAATAGTAAATAAGGGTTATATTTGGTAAATAAGTTAATGAAGGACTAAATATTTAAATTAGTTAATAAATTATGATGAGAATTGATAGTAATAATTAAAATTAAAGTAGTTGAGAGTCTAAGTTAATTAGGAAAATTAAGGTTAAATTTTAAATTTAGGTAAATTAATTGCTAATTTAAAGTAAAGTCAATGGTCTAAAATTAAATTAAATTAAAGTTCAAAATTATAAAGTAATATTTTCAAATTAAAGATTTTTAAATTTATTAACAAAAAATTAAATTAATTTAAAAAATTAAATTTATTAACACAGATGCGACAATTAAACTCATGATTGACCAAATAGGATATAAAAAGTAATTAAAATTTAAAAGATATTTATTGCAGATAAATATTTATTAAACTATTATTAACCAATCACATTTGTATTAACCCTCTCCGTATATTTGTCGAATATATTCGACATTAAAGCAAGATGTCACTTCCAGTTTCATAGGCCATTGCAAAAGTACATCGTTTTCACCGCGCATTATGAAAAAGAAAACAGAAAGATGTGTCCCTTTTCCAGCTTTGAATCCATCGGGATAAAGCTGAAGGCACATTTTGTAAACGTTTTTGTGGGAATAGAACGGGTCACTATAAATATCAGCATTATTTTTTACACGGAGAGGGTTAATTAAATTTTAATTCAAAAATTATACAATTTTAAAACCAAATAATGAAATATAACAAAACTATTAATAATAACAATAAAATGAATAATAAAAATACTTCAATTAAATCTGATATGAATTTAATGAAAAGCGAATATTTGAAAGAGTCACCAGCACAAATATTTGTGAAATTTAAGAAACCAGTGGAAGAACAATTGGACATTTTACAATTCATGGACGATTCTACATCTAATTATAGGTTCAGTAAAACACCAATGTTTATGCAACAAATCCTCAATAGGAAACCGTCAAATATTCATAACAAACCGGAAATTGGTTTCGGAAGTTCATATAGAAAAGTGAAAAATGGTACAAAAATTGAAAACAAAACACCAGCAGAACATTTAATGACAATTGATAAAGGTGCAAATCAAAAGAAATTCAAAACCTTTCCTCAACAAATGAACACAACTTGTAAATATTTACTATTAGTCCGCACTTCCGCATCATTATTTGAAGCGCAACCAATTGAAAATTGGTATAAAATGAATAAATTTACAAAATTAGATATTGAGAGTATTGAAGAATCCGAACGTGAACAAATAAAAAACATAAAAGTTGCAGACAATTCATCAACACAATTTCTCAATAAGTACAAAACGGAAGAGATGGAACACAAAACTGAATGTACCAATAATATTGAAGATGTTTATGATTCAGAAATAATTGAAAAAGAAGAAATTAGAAACTTAAAGAAAATTGCTGTATTTAATCGCGCAAGACATGGAAAAGGAAACACTCATGAATGTGAAAGTGATGTTGATGACCATCAGGGAGATGAAGTTGATTATATGAGTGACTCTTCATGTGATGAGGATATTCTGTCTTATGATGAAAGAGACAAAATTTATGAAACTGCCGATGTTGACCAGGAACCAATATTAAAGGTTACTAATGATTTTGAGGATGAAGGAAATGGAAATGACTGTGATATTGACAATGACAGTGACAAAGAAGGTGAAGGTGATGATGAAGAATCAGATATTTCAATCTCATCATTATCAGATGAAGAAGCTTATAAATGTTCCAATAAAAATAATATTAATAAATGCAAAAAGGTAGTAAAACGTTCTCGACCAAACGGCAAATCAAAAATTGAAAATGAAAGAAAAAAACAAAAATTATAAGTAAAAAATATTTAATTTATAATAATTAATAAAATGTAAAAATATTAATTTTTTACTATCTTTTTTATTATTTTATTTATTTTAATATTAATTTTTTAATAATAAATTTATTAATATCTCATAGAAATACTTTTTATTACAGATAAAAATCAAATAATTAAATGTTTACGAGCCTTGATATCATATGCTGATATGCTAATATGTCATTATTATTATTATTATTATTATTTTTTATACTATTATATTTGTTATTATTATTGTCATTTTTATTTTTATTCTAATATGATATTTTATATTATTATTATTACTATTATTTTTGTTATTATTATTATCATTTTTATTATTATTATTTTTTTATTATGAATAATATTTTGATATTTATTCTTCAATTTTCATTATTATTTCATTATTACAGCACTAGGACAAAATGTCGTGATCAAATTGCCGTGGACTAAATGTAACATAATATTATTATACATACTCAGAGTTTATCCGACAAAATATTTTGTCCCCCTATGGGTATTGGTCGCAAAGTTACTGATCACACTCAACATGTCGCAATGGTATATTATCAACAACATTTATACTCTTAAATTTTGACACGAAATTTTGTCTGCGATATTTTGTCCGGTTACCATAATTACTAATATTATTGTGATTATTTTTTCATTACGATTATTATGTTTTATTTATATTATTATAATATTATTTTTATTAATATTATTATTATTAGTAGTAGTAAAATTTGCATTTAAATTTATCATAAAAACAATGTTCCATTAAATTCATTATTAATAAAATTTCCATTAAAAATTAACTTAAAAAATTATTTCAATAAAGTAATCAACTAAGGTTCAAATTTTGAAATTAAAGTGAATTAAGGTTCAAAAATTTTTTTAATTAAGTAATCAATGGTTTAAAATTTTAAAATTAAAGTTACAATTTAAAAATAAAAGTAAATTAAAGAAATAATTTTAAATTTATTATCAAAAGATTGAATAACCACCAACTTTTTTGAGAAATGTGATTTTTATGGAAATTTTAATGAAATTATTTTTTAAGTTAATTTCTAATTGAAATTTTAATAATTATAATTTTCAAAGACAATTTTTAATGGAAATTTTAATGGAATATTTTTTTAAGATATTTTTCAAAGTAAATTTTACATGCAAATCTTTGTGAATTAATAAATGACCACATTAAATTATTGGTTAAATATGTAAAAATGTGTTATATTTGGTTGTTAAGTAAATTATGGTGAAAATTAAGTAATAAAGGATAAAAAGGTAAATTAAGGATAATTAAACAAATTGTGCTCAAATTTTTTAATTAAAATAAATCAATAGATATATTTGTTAAACGAGGGTTAAATTAAGTAAGCAAGAGTCTAGAATAAAATATAAGTAAATTAAAGTTAAAAATTTTTAATTAAAATAAATTAAAGTAAGATTTTTAAATTTATTAACAAAAAGTTTGAATAACCAACAACTTTTGAGAAATTAAATTTTTAAATTAAAATTTTTATGAAATAATTTTTAAAGTGAAATCTAAATGAAAAGTTTTATGAAAATATTTTGAAAGATAATTTTGAATGGAAATTGTTATGAAATAATTTTCAAAGGTAAAATTAAATACAAATTTTTATTAAATTAATTTCAAAGACAGAATTCAATTAACTTCTACTAATAATAACAATAGTAAATAAGGGTTATATTTGGTAAATAAGTTAATGAAGGACTAAATATTTAAATTAGTTAATAAATTATGATGAGAATTGATAGTAATAATTAAAATTAAAGTAGTTGAGAGTCTAAGTTAATTAGGAAAATTAAGGTTAAATTTTAAATTTAGGTAAATTAATTGCTAATTTAAAGTAAAGTCAATGGTCTAAAATTAAATTAAATTAAAGTTCAAAATTATAAAGTAATATTTTCAAATTAAAGATTTTTAAATTTATTAACAAAAAATTAAATTAATTTAAAAAATTAAATTTATTAACACAGATGCGACAATTAAACTCATGATTGACTAAATAGGATATAAAAAGTAATTAAAATTTAAAAGATATTTATTGCAGATAAATATTTATTAAAATATTATTAACCAATCACATTTGTATTAACCCTCTCCGTATATTTGTCGAATATATTCGACATTAAAGCAAGATGTCACTTCCAGTTTCATAGGCCATTGCAAAAGTACATCGTTTTCACCGCGCATTATGAAAAAGAAAACAGAAAGATGTGTCCCTTTTCCAGCTTTGAATCCATCGGGATAAAGCTGAAGGCACATTTTGTAAACGTTTTTGTGGGAATAGAACGGGTCACTATAAATATCAGCATTATTTTTTACACGGAGAGGGTTAATTAAATTTTAATTCAAAATTATACAATTTTAAAACCAAATAATGAAATATAACAAAACTATTAATAATAACAATAAAATGAATAATAAAAATACTTCAATTAAATCTGATATGAATTTAATGAAAAGCGAATATTTGAAAGAGTCACCAGCACAAATATTTGTGAAATTTAAGAAACCAGTGGAAGAACAATTGGACATTTTACAATTCATGGACGATTCTACATCTAATTATAGGTTCAGTAAAACACCAATGTTTATGCAACAAATCCTCAATAGAAAACCGTCAAATATTCATAACAAACCGGAAATTGGTTTCGGAAGTTCATATAGAAAAGTGAAAAATGGTACAAAAATTGAAAACAAAACACCAGCAGAACATTTAATGACAATTGATAAAGGTGCAAATCAAAAGAAATTCAAAACCTTTCCTCAACAAATGAACACAACTTGTAAATATTTACTATTAGTCCGCACTTCCGCATCATTATTTGAAGCGCAACCAATTGAAAATTGGTATAAAATGAATAAATTTACAAAATTAGATATTGAGAGTATTGAAGAATCCGAACGTGAACAAATAAAAAACATAAAAGTTGCAGACAATTCATCAACACAATTTCTCAATAAGTACAAAACGGAAGAGATGGAACATAAAACTGAATGTACCAATAATATTGAAGATGTTTCCGATTCAGAAATAATTGAAAAAGAAGAAATTAGAAACTTAAAGAAAATTGCTGTATTTAATCGCGCAAGACATGGAAAAGGAAACACTCATGAATGTGAAAGTGATGTTGATGACCATCAGGGAGATGAAGTTGATTATATGAGTGACTCTTCATGTGATGAGGATATTCTGTCTTATGATGAAAGAGACAAAATTTATGAAACTGCCGATGTTGACCAGGAACCAATATTAAAGGTTACTAATGATTTTGAGGATAAAGGAAATGGAAATGACTGTGATATTGACAATGACAGTGACAAAGAAGGTGAAGGTGATGATGAAGAATCAGATATTTCAATCTCATCATTATCAGATGAAGAAGCTTATAAATGTTCCAATAAAAATAATATTAATAAATGCAAAAAGGTAGTAAAACGTTCTCGACCAAACGGCAAATCAAAAATTGAAAATGAAAGAAAAAAACAAAAATTATAAGTAAAAAATATTTAATTTATAATAATTAATAAAATGTAAAAATATTAATTTTTTACTATCTTTTTTATTATTTTATTTATTTTAATATTAATTTTTTAATAATAAATTTATTAATATCTCATAGAAATACTTTTTATTACAGATAAAAATCAAATAATTAAATGTTTACGAGCCTTGATATCATATGCTGATATGCTAACATGTCATTATTATTAGTATTATTATTATTATTATTATTATTATTATTATTATTATTATTATTATTATTATTATTATTATTATTATTATTATTATTATTAATACTGTTAGAAAAAGACATAGTTTCACAGAAATATTTATTCACTACAAAAATCTAAACGGAACACACAATCGTTATACTATTTATAGTACATTGAATTGCGTAATCTACAAAAGGGAGAATTATTAGCTTAGGTGATACTGTTGACACAGAAGACAAACATACTTACTTAATTTAGTTATACAAGCATTCCCGCATCATTCAATAGATATCAAGGTCTAGTGACCTGGTTATGTAAGTAATTCTTTGGAAATTATTAATTAATTTTTGAAAAGTTGCTGGGGCAGCTGCAATTCCAAAAGGCATTCGGTTAAAACAATATTGACCATCTTTTGTTGAAAATGCAGTCTTTATTTTTGATTCCTCTTCTAATTCCACTTGATAATAAGCATTACCAAGATCGATAGTACTAAATATCTGTGCTCCATTTAGGATATCCATCATCTCTTCAATATTTGGTATTGGAAATCGAGGTCTCTCCGTAATTGCATTTAGTGCCCGAAAATCCAAACATATTCTAATATCTGATTTATTCTTTTTAACACACATACCAATGGGCTATTCCACACCGAGTCACATTTTTTTATAATTCCTGCTTCTTCCATGTCTTTTAGCATGTCTTGTATTTTGTGAGCAATATGAATCGGCTGACGTCTAGGATTAATTGTCACTGGGCTACCTCTAGTAACTATCTTATGTTTAATTAACTGTGTTTTTCCTACATCCCATTTATTTGTCATGAATATATCCGAAAATTCTTTAAGTAATTTATTAATCGTTGGGTCGATAATTCCTTTCAAATTGTTTTCCTCTAAATTCATTAATTGATTTTTTAATTTTACTTTAGTTACTGCCTGTAATTTAATATCAAAACAATTCATCATTTCTACGCCTGCAATTACGCTCGGGTTAATCTTATTTGCCACAAAGAATCTTATTACCAATTCTAATCCCGAAATTCTCACTTTTAGTAATATTGTTCCTATGATTTTAAGTGTGCTCTCGTTTGCACATGTAACCATAATATTGGATTCCCCTATTTTATCACGCATCTTTAATTTACTAACAACATCTTCGCTAATCACGTTTATTCTAGCCCCGGTATCCAAAAGACAATCAACTTTTATTTTATTTTCCAGCCAAATACCTACACTAGGTCTGCCATTCATTCTTTCGTAAACGAATTTAGGTGCAAACGAATTTAGGTCTTTCTTTATTTTCATTAACTTTATTATTAATTATATCGATACTCATAATCTTATCAATTTTGTTATTAATTTCATAAAAACTATATTTAAAATAATTTTCAAAGTCAAAACATTCACAATCATTCATAATTACATCATTAATTTTTAAATCATCTTTAAATTCATTCATTACGGAAATCTTGAAATCACAAGCATTCAAATTCAAACATTCTGTGTCAACAATATACTTACTTAAACCAAATTTATGGCTCCTAGCAACTCCCTTGAAACTGGAGCCTCCCCTTTTAGCTGTTCGCAATCTTTTTGCATGTCATCCTGTTGAATCAGCTCTCCTTCCTCGTATTCGTAGTCGTATATCGCATTGCATTGTCTTCGATGTGGTCCTCTGTCTGAAGATTGGTTTCTGCTTTGATATTGTCCTCTGGATCCAAATTGTTTTTGATTTCTATTGTTGGGCTAGAACTGATTTCTAGACCCAAACCACTAGTTATGACCGAAATGTGTAGGTACACAACATGCAAAAGCAAGAAGTATAATTAAATATTAAAACCTACACCAAGTAAACAATAATAATTAAAGGAGAAAACAACAGAAAAATAAACACAGAAATTAAATAAAATTATACCAAAAGCAAGAAGTGATGCAAAATCTAACTCAAAATAACCAAATAAACATAGAATTACAAAAAGCAAACTCGAATAACTTAAAAGATGGCAAAAACAGTAAAAAATTCCAGAAAAACCCAGAACATTCCATTAAAATGGCGATGACCATCACCAAAGCCATAAAAGTTAGAGAAAATAAATAAATTAGTATTAAAAATAATAAATCTTAAAAAGAAATTCATAAAACACCAGTTAGAATAAAAATTAAATTAAAAATAAAATAGAATGTTCTGGAACCGTTCCAAATCCATCATGGACGTCAAATCAACGAAAAATAATTAAAAAATAAAATTTTAAAAATAAAAACAAAAATTATGGCACAAAAATTGCCATTAAAAATATCAAAATCGTGAAATAGAAAATTCTGGAATAAAAAGAATTCGAGTTTGTTTTAATGCATCAATACATACACGTGTACAAAATAGGTATAAATACCGACACGTTTCGATCATAAATCAATCTTTATGCCAATATTTTGCTGAAAATTTTTTTTGGAGAATCATTAGTAAGCTTTTGACTTGTCGTAATTTTATGCTAATTATATTAATGTCAACCTTTTATTTATTAAAGATAACTTTTTAAGATTTTATGTTTAGTAATTCTCGACGGATCAGCGGCGTCCGAGTACGTCTCTGATCGGTCCTGCTTATAATTTAAAAAAAAAAAAAAAAAAAATTCGATTTAGAAAATTTCATAGGACATGCCAACATGCACTATCTATATTATATCAATCGATATTATATGTTTCTTTTTGTTCGGGTCCTTCGGAGGTCGAACTACTTCATGGTTCTGCCATGGAGATAGGTCGAGGAAAACCTACGTCTGACTCTTGGTATTTATGTAAGGTCGACCGTAAATGGTTGACTCAACACATAACACTAAGGTTTGTGGAAGTGGTCACAGTGGGGCCATGGAAGCAATATTCTTCCCGACCTTTTACGTAACACATATTTAAATTCAACATTTAAAATCAGTACAACAAAAAATACACTAAGGTCCTAAATTGAGTAGAGCTCATACCTAAACTTACACAACTATACAAATCACACTAATGTAGCTAATTGATCAATAATAATATGTTTGGTACACTTGGACATATGCCGAATTAGGTTTGGTAATAGAATCTCATGGTAATTGGAATAATAGAAACAGTAAAATTATTCGGCCTATGTCTAAGTAGAGCTTAAATCTAGATATACCTGTGAATTAATCATCGACTTAATGGATCCAACGTAAGGGAAAAGGTTATAAATATAAAAGAATTTCGAATCTAAATTCTCACTGTAAAATATTCCTAAAGGTATAAATAATTAGTTATAACTTTCATAAATAATTATAATAGCTTAGAGATATTTATATTGATGTAGATCATTAATGGAAAATCCCGATCAGGAATTATAGATTCTTGTAGAGGGAGTCGGTATAACTAATGACACCTAGATGTGGAACTTAGGAATATAGTTTAAGAATAGCTAACAACAAACTTGAAAACATGTTAGAAAATTGTGACGATCCCACAAAAGTAATTTGTAAAAAGTCATGTAAAGCCGACTAAAAATTCATAAATTGTGAAGTATAATATTATAAATTATGAAATATAAACTTCAAAAATATAAAATATAAAGTCATAAATTACTAAATTACAAACTATAACATATAATTGGAAATTATAAAGGATAAATTTGTAAATTGGAGAATGAAAAATTTTAAATCAGAAACGGACATTTATAAATTCCAAAAAGTACTTTCTAAATCATAGGATAAGAGCCTCTATAATAGGAAATGTAACCTTCGAATTGCACCATATACAATTATACTACGATCATTATTATTATTAAACCTAATATTATTGTTATTATTGCTAATATTACCATCATTATTACTATTCTTCTTATTATCCCTAGTATTATTAATGTTATTATTATTACTATTATTATTATAATTACTATTGCTATTATTATTATTTTTATTATTATTATTATTATTATTATTATTATTATTATTATTATTATTATTGTTATTATTATTATTATTATTACTATTATTATTTTATTACTATTATTATTTTATTACTATTATTATTATTATTATTATTATTATTATTATTATTATTATTATTATTATTATTATTATTACTAATATTATTATCATTACTATTATTGTTATTATTATTGCTGCTGTTATCATTATTCAGGCTACTATTACTCTTATTATTACTATTATGATCATTCTTATTATTATTATTACTATTACTACTATTATTATTAATATTATTATTATGATTATTATTATTCTCATTATTATTATTATGATTGATATTATTATCATTATTTATCTTGTTATCATTATTATCATCATTACGACCATTATTATTATCATTATCCTTATTATTATCATCGTTACCATGGTTATTATTGTTATCCCTGTTGTTGCTATTAGTACTATTAACGATAAGTTATATACGACTTGACTATTATTATTACTAATATTGCCCTTAAAATATATAATTTAATTGTAGACATATATTTATATATGTGTATATATATACACTTAGTCATGGTAGAATATATTAGTAAATGCATAAATGTTATACTGATTATATATTATCATTTATTAACAACTATTACTATTTATCAAAACCAATATCCCAATCTGATATTGATTTTAGGATTTCCCCAATAAATTAAATTTAGAAACCACTCTTTGAGCCAATCAGAGGGATCAGAATTCTGAAAAACTATTTTTAGCAACACCCCCCACCCCTCTGGAAGAATGTTACCGTTATTCAAGTCACCGAGGGATATGACTGAGGGGGTATGATCCACTACATAAGTTCACACCAAATGAGTAAGCAAATATCTAATCGTTATTAAATGAAAGAAACAACAGAATTTTACAATTTTATTCGAGCAGTAAATTATCACGCATAATGTGTCTTGAATACCGAATCCTGATTACGGAGATCAAGAATCGTAGGGCGAGTTCCAGAAGCCGAATCCTCGATAACTCCAGCTGGGAAAATAACCATCAAATTGTCCCTAAATTAGGTATATAAGATCAAGAAATAGGTTACCCCAAGTGAATACACGATGATCTTTCCACTTATAACGAATACAACCAAGGGAAGAGTAAGTGAGCAAGAGACTGAGCTCGTCACTAGTACCCTTCGCCTGACGTAATCGCATTTAGTGGAAGTATTCATATNATGATTAAAATAATAATTTAAAACAAAACCATTTTTTTTTTGAGATTTTCGGATCAGGTATGGATTTTCTAATGCTAACACTTAACTCTAACGAATTTTTCTTTAAGTAAAGAGTATATCAATAAATTAAATAAAATTTGGGTATGTTAGAAGTATTTAGATTAATTATAATAAATTTAGTAGTATAATAACTTTAGTAGTATAATAAATTTAGCAGTTAAGTACTATTGATTTTGAACAAGAACTTTCAGTATGTGGGTTGTGACATCTATTTATAAGCCACGATGGCTACGAGTGGGCCTTAATATTTATATTACAGACATGTCGCAATCTAGCTCTAGTAGTGACGAGGATATCGACCAGCGAGCGGTCACCCGACTCCGGTCCCGGTACGTCTGGTACCACATCCATCGGTGGAGCCAGGGACGGGACCTGGATTGTTCTAACCGAGTAATCCGGACGGCAAGGCCGGATCTATGGGTGGAGCGAGGGAGCGACCGCACCAGGCGCCAGAATCAGACTGAAAAAAAGGCGCCTTTTCGATCAAATTGAAGAATAATTATTCTCAACAAAACTATCATACTGACTGTTATTATAACACGTATTTCTACATAATAATCTATATTTTGATAAATTTGCATTTTTGAGCGCTTTTCCTCTATATATATATATATATATTATTACAATAATGTTAAATTTTTATTGAACAAAATTCAAATTTTTCACATTGCTTTGAAACTGTCTCTTTATTGGCGAAAAATCAAATTTAGACTTTAACAATATAGGCGCCTTTTCAAGAAGTTTGCTCCAGGCGCCAAAATAGTACCATCCGACACTGCCGGACGGGCCCCGAAGTAGATGCCCCGGCCTGGGTAAAGGTAGAGCCGGAGAACAACCGGCTACAGGAGGCCCGAGATCAAGCGGCCTAGGAGGTGGAAGCCGCTCAGATGCGACTCAAGAAGATCGAGTTACAAATCCAAACAGAAAAAGAGGGAAAAACCGTGGAGGACCTAGAAGAGGCCGAGGCAACCCCGCGGAAGAGGGGAAGGCCTCGCAAGCGACTGAACTGACTCATCGTCAAAAATTTTTTTTGCAAATTATCATTCAATTGTGACTTAATTAAACTTTAATTTTAGTGATAATTATTTTAGTCCTTTTAATAAATTCTCTTGTGTATTGCGTGCTTAACATCTGAAACTATGTTTATTTTTAATATTGATTTTATTTTACAATTGAATGAGTAGTATGCTGCAAGAATATAATCGTTGAATTTATCTAGTGTTCAAGCTATTGGAAAATTTGCGAAAGGACAGGGAAGACGCCCAAAAACAGGCCGAGGAGCTCCGCATACGGGTAGATAAGCTCAAGGGACGGTGCCGGGAATTAGAAAGCACCTGGTTTGGTCCCGAGGATATGAAAAAGAAGGTGGCGCAGGTCCTTCAACTGCAGACTCAAGCTGCGCAGGATCAGATGGAGATCCGGGCGCTGAAGCTCCAGCTCCGCGCGTTAGAAACCGAGCGCAATGAACAAGTAGTTCACGGGGCCGCCATAAGCCAAATCCGGCCGTTGACCGTGGAACTAGCAGCAATATACCCTCCGGCCGCAAAGAGAAACCCAAAAGAAAGCGGTTAGGACGGAACATCCGGGAGAAGTTAAAGAAGGCTAGGTTAGCCGAGTATGAGCGACAAGAAAAATCTACACCAATGTAATTTCCGCGATGTGAACAGTCACTTATGCTAGATATATTGAGTTTTCCTTGTTTTGGTTGTTTATTGTTAATGTCTAAATACAAATTAGTTAAATTAATGTATGAAGTATGTTGTTTGCAAACGTTGAGTGACTGAAAATCGAGGTGTTGAGAGTTGGGAAAACAATTTGGATAAAGGGACCTAAGAAATCGGACACACACCTTCTATCGGTAGTCCGTGAACCCATGGAGTACTCGACAATTATAGTGCCTTGATGCGCTCACTTTTTGCGAGTACTCAACCCTTGGTACAGTACCAACGTTGATCACTCAACGGGTACCAAGCGGAAAAACAATGTTGCATGTTGAGTTACGCTGGTAACAGCACTTAATTATTCGACCACCAGTAACCCACCACTATCATAATTTCTTCCGTTGTAATATGATTCTGTTTTAACTGAATTTCTTCTCTATGTCCCAACATTGATACTTGAAATGACCATTTTTGGAACATTGAGAGCATTTTACGTTTGGGCATTCTGCTCGAATATGTCCTTGCTCTCCACACGCCCAACATCTCTGCAGTTTAAATCGCCTGGTCCCGTTCTTCCAGTCACTTTTATTTGGCATATTGAAGTTCGCGGCCTCATTGGTTCTAGAGTTAGAAAATATTGGCGTCTTATTCTGTTGGTACAACTGAGTTTTTCTCGGACTTTTGACTGTCTCCGCATATGATTTATTTTCATGTAGAGATGCTAAGGATTGTTCACTTGAAAGCTCTTTTTGAATTTCTTCCATTCTTGATATCACTTCCTTGGCCTTATCTACTGATTTACCTTCTCTTAATTTCAATTCTTTTTTTGTTTCCATCTCTTCCATTGCATTCTGCATTAAAAATAACATTAATGCCGGTTTTGTTAATTTGTGTCGAAGAACATTGTCGACGAGCTTTTCCACTTTATTGAAAAATTCGGTGCACGA
The DNA here is from genome assembly GCA_959609185.1 of Schmidtea polychroa. Classification (NCBI taxonomy): domain Eukaryota; kingdom Metazoa; phylum Platyhelminthes; order Tricladida; family Dugesiidae; genus Schmidtea; species Schmidtea polychroa. Next base: position 5,204 of record CAUHTR010005881.1, on the reverse strand, counting down.
GTCATTTCCTTTTCGATATCTTAAAGCTGCGTCTAGATTTTTCCTTGGCTCGAACGCATTTCTTAATCTTTCTTCATAGCCTGAATAATCGCTCTGTACTTCTTCATATTTCTGGATCAACTCTACCGACAGAAAGGCCTTAGTAACAATTTCTTGAATTTCTTGCGGTTGTTGAGTGACTTAGAAAAATCTCTTCAATTCCAAAATAAAAATTTCTAAATCACCATTTGGCAGCAATTGATTAGGTGGCTTGATATAGTTCTGGAGTCCTGGCGTGGTCGCCATGTTAGAAAAAGACATAGTTTCACAGAAATATTTATTCACTACAAAAATCTAAACGGAACACACAATCGTTATACTATTTATAGTACATTGAATTGCGTAATCTACAAAAGGGAGAATTATTAGCTTAGGTGATACTGTTGACACAGAAGACAAACATACTTACTTAATTTAGTTATACAAGCATTCCCGCATCATTCAATAGATATCAAGGTCTAGTGACCTGGTTATGTAAGTAATTCTTTGGAAATTATTATATCATCTTACAAATACTATTATATTTGTTATTATTATTGTCATTTTTATTATTATTTTTTTAATGTAATTATTATTATTAATATTTTTATGGTTATTATTATTAATATTTTTATTTTTATTCTAATATGATATTTTATATTATTATTATTACTATTATTTTTATTATTATTTATTTTTATTATGAATAATATTTATGAATAATTTTTCATTATTATTTCATTATTACAGCACTAGGACAAAATGTCGTGATCAAATTGCCGTGGACTAAATATAACATAATATTATTATACATACTCAGAGTTTATCCGACAAAATATTTTGTCCCCCTATGGGTATTGGTCGCAAAGGTACTGATCTCACTCAACATGTCGCAATGGTATATTATTAATGGTATATTATTAAATTTTGACACGAAATTTTGTCTGCGATATTTTGTTATTTATTGTTATATTTTATTTTATTTTATTTGTTGGTCGTTTTAGTTCCATGTAAATAACAATTCTGCAAGTTGCACGTGGAGAAGGTTTTTTATCCTTTTTTTTTAAAAAATAAACTATATAGCGATAATTTACCATAGTAAATTATCGCTATAGAAAATGGATTACAAAAAAAAATCCATAAAAATTGTTAAAAGAGTAAAGTATTAAGACAACCAAATTTCAAGCCCAAAACTCAACTTAGAAAACTTAACTTAGAAAACTCAACTTAGAAAACTCAACTTATACTATTCGGAAAACATTATAATCTCGTATCTAACTAGTTTCAATCGAAATAAAGAGCCGAAAAAAATCCCCACCCAAACTATTGGGAAAATAAGTTTGGGAAACAAATTCTAATCTCGTATCAAACTATTAACCCACCCAAGTCCGCGCGGATAATCTAAAACCATTGGATACAATAATTGGATACAACAAAACCAATAACTAAGGTTTTACTTTTATTGTTTTTATAAATAAAGTTTGAAGTTGTACAATTGTTATTGTTCATTTTTAATAGAGTATTTTTTTTCAGTAAATACATTCACCGCAGCTGTCCCAAGACAGTTTCATTTAAAGGAGACTCGGCTGGGTTATACAACTTTTCTTTTACAACACGAATTATTAAATAAATAAATAACAAATAATTGAAAATAACACATTCAGAACAATATAGGAAAGCAAAAACCTAACAGTTTCAATAGACAATTTTGATAACTTTCCCAATTTTGTTTTTTGTGTGTAGCTGAACCGGTTTCTTACTGCTATTCGTTATATGGACTGGTACTATCTGATTTCTCACTTTGACTTTATCGTCACATATTGGCAGATCATATTTGTCGACTAGCATTTGATTTGGTTCAAATATAAAATCGTCATTATCCACACTTGTGGTATTTGCACAGTAGACCATCTCCGATTGTGGTGATATTGTCAATGTCTGATTCAGAAACACTTCACCTGCCCTGTGAATTATTTCTCCTGTTTCTCCTGCTATCAAATTACCTGACTATCAAGTGATATTCCGTCCAGCTGCTCTAATATATCCATGCCGATCAGACATCGTACTGGACTTCCCTACATTATGAGCGCATCATGCACTATTATTCGATCTCCAAAATGGAATACGACGATAAGTTGTCTAATTATGTTTAATTCATTTTTCGATAATGATTTAACTATTTCGTCGGTAGGCTTTATTCGCATTCTTTCCTTCGCGTTTAATACATTTTCCGATATTATCGTATGACTAGATCCCGAATCAACCAGAGCTTCCACTTTATGTTTGTTCATTTGTATGATTATTCGAGGTATTTTCCTCTTTTTGTTAATGACATCAGTGAATAATTACATGGTAAGCCTAACATATTCTTTCTTTCGATCTCCGCACTAGAAGTCTCGACTCTCTCTCCAGCCATTCTTTCACATTGTAATGCAATATTTTCGACTGATTTCATTTCTCGTAATCGATCAACTGGATAAACTGGTGCTGATTGCATAAATGCTTTTGGTATGCACAATTTTGTAAACGTGTCTACGCTACTCGCATTCAACAGTGGCTCTTTTAAGATTTGATAGGTTCTTAACGCTTCTTTATTTACTCCACTTAGTTCTTGATTATCTACATATAACGGTGCACTGTCACACTCGTTGTCATTGTCATTGTTCTCGTCCCTTGAAGGAGTTGTACTAGCATAGCTCACATTTTTCTTCTTTAATATTCGCGCCTTGAGTATCTCCAATTCCTGATATTGATGATGAGTAATGAAGAATCTAGCCAATAATGGTATGCCTGTGTGTTGAAAGGACCTGCGATATTATTACTTTGATTACAACACATATTACATAAATTCCAATCAATCCGGAGCACGCTTGTCCAATGAATATAAATTTTCCCCAGATCTTTTTCATAGTATTATACGTCGCTTTCTTGTAATGATCTGGAGTTAACAAATACTCGTAATTTATCTTCCACTTCCGCTTGGGAGAATTGTATCTACCATTTCCATTATTACTCTTTCCTTCTTTGACGGAAATAACAAATTTCTGCGAGCTTCCTCAATATCTTCGCTCGAGTAAATTCCACTTTGCGACAATGTTTCTAACGATGTAAAATTCACCAGATATTGTAATTCTGTCAATTCTAAATTTGTGTGTTTTCACTTCTCGATGATCTGGTAATGCAATTCAAGATTCTGGTGTTAGTCTGTATAGTGGTGCCAACAATCTATTGCACTGTAATACTTTCGGTTGCACGTCCTCTTCCAGTAAGATTCGTGTCACAGGCTTCATAAATCGCAACTTTCCATTTAAATTTACCGGTAACTCGTTGGTGCATTGGTCGTACTTTGTCAGTTTAACCGGTACCGCTTTACATTTCTAGCTATATAGTGCTTCACTGAAGGTCCTCGCAAACACCCCATTCTCTGTAATTAACATTGGTGCTACCAAATTAGGATTGGTTTTAGCCATTGCCATCCGATTTCGGAGTATTTCTTTATTGAGATTACAATCATTTATAATAACTTCTCGGTACACATTTTCAACGGTATTTTGACCAAAGTGAAACAAGTCCAGTCGTTTCCACTATGAGTGGGAAATACATAGCATAAAAACCGCACCAAGTTGAATTAAAATCCATGATCATACACCAAATAATACAAAATAAAGTACATAACACATTGAGAAAAAATAAAACATGTATAATAAAATCAAGAAACGCAAGAAGTTACAATCACCAACACAGTTAAGAGAAATATTGCATTCAAAAAACCTGCCAACTAGAAAATAAAATAATAATAAATAAAATAATTGATAATAAATTAATTAATAATATGAAAAGAAATTTCAATAAGGATTATTGGTCATATTTACACACGAAAGACCATAATCGAATTAGTTTGGTAAGTTATTGCTCGTATTTATATACGAAGGAGCTATGACAATGAGTGCATACTTTAAGAAAAGAACAGAAAAATTTATTTAAAAATTAAAAGAAACAAAATATAAGGATAAATACATTTAAAAATTAAAAATAAAGAATTTCCAGTAGAACTGGTAAAATAATAAAAAATTTAAAAAAATTAGTTGAAATTATGTAAATTATAAAATTTATAAAATTAAATCATTAAAAATAATAAAGATTAAAATATAATTAGTTAACATTATGTAAATTATAAAGTTATAGAATTAAATGGTAAAAACTAAGGAAAATTACAATAAAATTAGCTAAAATTATTTAAATTATAAAATATACAAAATTAAATAAATTAATTAATTAGATCAATTAAATTAAAAATAAATAATTACACACAATCATGAATGCATGCAAAAGTAATGACATTTTTACTGCATTCTGATTGGATATAGTGACAGAGAATGCATGGATGCACAGTAAAAATCAGTATACACCTAATTCCACATGTTAAAAGTCTATAATACATGTTGGTGTTTATTTCATTTTTTCATTTCAATTTTATTTTATGGTTTTAGAAGTAAGGTTTTTAAATTTAAGTATATTTTAAGACTTGAATTTTGATTTTATATAATTATGAGATCATTATTCAAGCTTTTAAATATTACTTGTAATCAGCATTTATAATATAAAATATTGATAATTAAATTTCAGGTGTTTTTTTAGGTATTTTATGACATGTTATGAATTTGGAATTATTTCAATAAAATGTAAGTTAGATATATTTTTAACTAAAAAGAAATAAAATAATCACCAAACACATTTATTTTTTTAAGACATTTAGGAAAAAAGCGGAGTATATGGATAAAATTGTTTTTTAAGTTTTTGTAATCTTCTTTCTCCAGCTCATTTTCAATGGCCTCTTTGACGATGTAGACGGATTTTGTCATTTTCTGAAATTCTATGAAAATATTATTTTTTTAAAATAAGTTATTAAAATTTACGATTTTCGAATTTTTTTCTTCAATTCCAAAGATGTCGATGGAACTTGTTGAATATCTTCACACAAAGGCGTTTGACTAGAAATATCTGATATGCTGTAAAATATTTTAATTATTTGTAATCAAATAAAAAAATTCTTACATTGTCAGATCTTCAACTTCGCAAAATAGAAGTGTTTCCAAAGAAATATCTGAAAATCTAAAGAAATATTAACTTCAAAAATAGTTTATAAATAGATCTTACGATGTTTTGTTGTCCTTTTCTCGAAAACT
>CAUHTR010005880.1:0-24000 GCA_959609185.1 Schmidtea polychroa | reverse complement strand
AATTTGAATCAATAGCGATAAGAAATAGGAATGAAAATTAGAACGATTTCAACAAAATTAAAATCAAAAAATGAACTAGAGAACAACCTTACAATAAGAATAAACAAAAAAAATCTAGAATATCGGGAAGAAATGATGAAATACATCATGACCACTAAGTAATTCAGCAAAATTAATTAAAAAATAAACATTTAATAATTAAATTAACAAAAAACAAAAAGAAATAACAAGTTATGTAAAGTTTTGTTTGAATAATATTCGTTTTAGTGTTTTTTGAAAAATATATCTTATTGAATTATTATTGATTTATTTTATGAATTTAGAAGTTGAGGACATCATAACTGGCGACCACGCCAAGGAAATCAATGCGATAGGAAAAAAGAAAGGAACCAAGAATATGTTAGATTCCTTGTCAAAACAAGCACGTGAGATGCTAAATTTTAATGTCAGAAAGTTTGACGGAAAAGTTGGATCTGAAGCCGAACTTTGGCTAAAGGATATTATGGAATGGCTGAGAATAGAAGATCAAAGTCTAGTAGACGCATTGGATCTTTTGTTGACAGATGCGGCATCGATGTTATGGGAAGCGGCGAAAATAGCGAAGATGACCGATGAAATGGCAAAAGAGTGGTTTATAGAAACTTTTACAGTAAGGAAAACCATTACTAACAAGATTGTAGAACTAGCTCAAATTCAGCAAGAGAGAGATGAAAGATTCCAAGTCTTCGAAATACGAGTAAGAAGTTTAGTTAAAAGTGTATTTAGCTCTGGAATGTCTGATGAACAGATTGTTCGAGACATTATCTCAAACAGAGCGAAAGACGATAGAGTAAAAGAAATATTCTTATCAGGGAAAGTGACAAGTTTTGAAGATGCCAGGGATATGGCAAAAATTCAGGAGAAGATCGAGATGACGAATGACAATAAATTCAATATTGATGCCATAAGAAGAGACTCCTACGCATCAGTGATGAAAAATGGTAAATTCGAGGGTAGACGAGACCAAAGAACAATTGTGAAGACAACTGCACATCAACGCGACGAACACCGAGAGATTAATCATGAGAGGAATAGACCTGGTAATGGTCGGTTTGTACCAATTGTAAATGAAGACAAGAATGAAAATGAGCGGTATAGAGGACGATATGAAACAGGAGAACCAGAGAGAAGAATACCTACAGTATCGCTTAAAGATATTGCAAGAAGGTTATTTAATGACAGCAAAGGAAGAGATTCGCCTCATCCAGTGAAACTGACACCAGGTCAGTGTTTTGTTGTGGAGAAAAAGGGCACCGGCGTTTTGAATGTCCTATGAAAGACAAATGTCTAATCTGTGGAAAAGAAGGTCATGGATTCAGAGATTGTTTTTTGCTTAAAAATAGAAATGGATATCAGAAGAGAGTGGCATGTATTTACGAAGAAGATCACGAAAGAAATAATGGTGATTTCACAGAAGATTTATACAGTAATTACGAAGAAACGATAAAAAAATCAATGGATAAACCAAAAAACAAGGACGATCCCATTGCTTTCATTTCGTCAGTGGGGTCGACACAATAATCAGTAGAAAGAAGCGAAATGAAGACATGATGCAGAAGATGTATGAGACGACAGACAGAAGAAAGTGGAGTAAGATTGTAATAAACATGACGGCGATTGACATGCTTTGGGACTCTGGAGCGTCAGTATCAGTTATGAGTGAAAAAGTTGGACAAAGATCGGGAAACCGATGTTGAAGCAGAGCACAATTTCTCTTTGTGGAGTATTTTCGACGGGAATGGAAAGACCGTTAGGAGCAATGACGATAAAAGCTGATTGGAATGGGAAAAAAAGAATTATTAATGTTATAGTTGTCAAAGATATACGTCCAGATTTCATTGGGGTGTAGATACAATGGAGAGATTTGGTATTCAACTGGTAGAGGTAGACAATATTGAAGCGTCACAAGTAGGGAGGACATTTGTGGACTCACAACGAGAAGAGAAAGCATTATTAATGCTTGGAGACAGGAAGAATGAACAGTTAGACATATTGCTACGGAAGTTCAAAGGTATTTTTATGGCTTCAACTTTTGATCTCGGGTTACGAAAGTTGTTCAGCATGAAATGAATATAGTAGGTGGGCCTGTAATGTTACAGCCAAGAAGACAACCAATGCATTTAGAACAAAAGCTTGACGAACTTGTCACAAACTTATTAGAAGCGAGAGTTATTAGAAAATGCAAAAGTGCATGGAACGCGCCACTAGTGATTGTGGCTAAGAAAGATGGATCAATAAGGATGTGTGTCGACTATAGAGGGTTGAATGCGATCACTGAAAAGATATCTTTTCCAATGCCAGATACACGATTTCTACTGGATTGTCTGGCAGATTCAAAATATTTCACATCCATCGATCTAGGTCAAGCATATTATCAAGTTGGAATGGCGAAGGAAATTCAAGAGGTCACGGCTTTCAGTACAAGGCAAGGACAGTTTTGTTTTAACCGACTTCCTTTTGGACTAGCAACAGCCCCTGCGACGTTTCAAAGAATGATGCACTCAATGTTGGATGGAATATTATTTAAGGGTGTTGTTGTCTACCTCGACGACATTCTTGTCTATGGAAAAGACATAGAGGAACACAATAACCGATTAGAGGAAGTATTCAGAAGAATTCAACTAGCGGGGTTGAGAATTAACCCAGAAAAATGTAATCTGTATAAAGAAGAATTGACATTCCTAGGGCACACTGTAAGTGCAAGTGGGATAAAAACGAACGACAAGAAGATTAAAGAGATTCAAGATGCAGAAATACCAGTATGCGCCAAACAATTAAGATCCTTTTTAGGTATGACCAATTACTATAGGAAGTTTATAAAAGACCATGCGAAAATTGCGGAACCTCTACATGCAGCTACGTCCGGCTGTGAGAAAAGATTAATTGGTCAGAAGATTGCAACAATAGTTTTGAATTACTTAAAACAAAGTTGTGTGAAGCTCCAATTCTAGATTACCCAAGAATGGATAGAAACTTTATTCTGGATACAGACGCTAGTTTTGGGGCCATCGGAGCAGTTTTATGTCAAGCTAAAGAAGATGGTACTGAAGTAGTAATTGCATATGGGTCGAGACACTTGACCGCACATGAAAAAGGTTATTGTGTGACTAGGAAGGAGTTACTTGCTATACACGAATATGTAATGTATTTTAAACAATATCTATACGGAAAGTCATTTGTAGTACGAACGGATCACAAGGCATTGGTTTTCATGAGATACACAAAAAAACCGATAAGCCCGCAATTTCAAACCTGGCTAGCCAACCTTTCCGGATATGATTTCGATCTTCAATATAGGAAAGGAGAGGAACATGGAAATGCGGACGGAATATCAAGGATTAAAGGGATGCTATGTGCACAATGCCAGACTAGACATGAAGACGCAAAAGAAGAAAAAGCCAGAGTAAGACATATCAGCTCATTACAGAAGACTGAGTCGATGACTAAACTCTTAGAAAAGCAACAAGATGATGTAGATTTCATTCACATGACAAGAGTGTTACAGGGAGAAGAGAAAAAAGATGACTTGAATAAAAAGAAATTTCCTTTCAATTTGCATAACAACATAAAATTAGAAGATGGGTTTTTATTATTAGAGAAGAATGGTAAAGATGTCATCCTGGTGCCGATAGACTACTCAAATACGTTAGTTAAAGGAATACATACTGAAATGTGTCACATTGGAGTAAAGAAATTAATTAGCTATATGAGCAACATATTTTTTTGGCCAAACATGCAAGAAACTATACAAAACTGTTTGAGAGTATGTGAGATATGCTGCAGAAGGAAAATAGTGCAGGAGAAGACAAAGGAACGATTGTTGCCGATAATAAGTTCAGAATTTTTAGAACAGTTGGTCATTGATATAGCACACATGAAGAATGGTGGAGTGTACAAGTATATGCTAGTTATCATTGATCGTTTTAGCAAAATGGTCAGTCTGACCGCACTGGAGAGACAAGACGAGAGATCGATTTTCAAAGCCATATTGGAGAAGTGATATACCGTTTCGGAAAACCGCGAAATTGTCTGTCAGACAGAGGGAAGAACTTCGATAGTGGTTTTATGAAAACAAATCTAGGAAGACTGGGTATTACGCAACAGTTCAGTTCACCATATCAGCATCAATCTAACGGTTTAGTTGAGAGAACAATACGGACAGTCAGAGACTTGCTGGCGACATCATTAGCAGGTGGACTAGGAGAGCGAAATTGGGCGGAGTTACTTCCTCGAGTAGAATTTTGTATCAACGTGACACAACAGAGCGCGACGGGATTTTCTCCATTTGAAATTGTTTTTGGGAGGAAGATTAACCTTCATTCAACATTGCCTCAGACGACATTGGATACAGTTGAGATACATAGATTGGTAAGAGAGAACAGTGAGAAAGCAGCTAAACGAATGAAAGAGATGGAAACAGAGAAGAGAACGAATCGATGTTTCACGGTGGGGGAGAAAGTATTAGTTCGGAAAGAACCACAAAATCGCGACAAAGATGGACTACAGTATGAAGGTCCGTTTGTCATATCAAAGTTTTTGTCAGAACACCAGGTGGAATTGAGTGACGGGACGACAAAGAAACTCAGACGAATTGAATGGCTTAAGAGATGGGCAGTTCCTTAAAGAAGGGGAGAGTTATGTAAAGTTTTGTTTGAATAATATTCGTTTTAGTGTTTTTTTGAAAAATATATCTTATTGAATTATTATTGATTTATTTTATGAATTTAGAAGTTGAGGACATCATAACTTAACACAAGAATTACAAGAAAATGAGAATTATGTATTAAAATATCTAAAATAACATAGAATATTCTGGAAAACCCCCATATCCATCATGGCGGCAAATTTAATTAATAATTAAAATATCAAATTTCAAAAATAAAATTAATCATCATTTATAAAAACTCGCCATCAATATTGATAAAAATTAGAATTCAAAATTAGACAGAATTAAAATCCAGGGATGAGGAGCAAAGTAAGTAATGTTATAATAAATATTCCACTAAATATTACCTGCCTTTAATGGAGTCAACAGAAAGGTTTAAGGAGACCTAAGGACAGCTATAACGAGGGGATAAGTGCAGATAACACCCCAAGCAAATTGAACTCTAGCACATGGGAAGACCAAATTCAAAAGGACAATTTTTGTGGACAGAATTTTCTCTTTAAAATACATTATGAACGACAAAAGGGGTCTTCCTCAGACTAATTCTGGAAAATATATAATAGTGTGGTAATAATAACAGTGCTTTTAATTTGTCTTATTCATACCTTATGAACTTTTTAAAGTTCACAACTGATTTGTTGATACCAATTGATTTATTGAACGTTATCCATAGTTCCGGTAATTTATTGTAATGGCACAATTGGCACAAAATATAAACAAATGATAATTAATATGGCCTTTCATAGTTAAGATTGTTACCTTTACCAAACGATCCGTTTAGTTTGAAAGAGGCGACAGTTCATTTAGGTATAACAAACTGTAAATGATCTTAACATGTATTTAACCTGTTCAATTATGGGTTCTTCTTTTTAAAGATAGTTCTGTACTTAATTAATCTCATGCGCCTATTTCCAAGATTGGTAGAATAAATTCTAATGCCTCAAGATTTCACACGTTGGTTCATATTGCAACTTAATTTCGATTTACCAGAATTGTCTTTAAAATCGACCCATGTTAGTAACATTAACAGTTGACAAGCTAACAATCAGTATTGAATTTACATAAGCAATAAGAAAACACAAAGGTTTGCCGCTAGAGTTGAAACGAAAATCTTAACATGTCTAGTCATAACCAAAAATAGACTCAAATGTCCTTTTAAGGCAACTCAGGATTGGCAATAATACTGTCTTTATCAAATCCCGACAAGTCTAGGTGATAAATATCGTTTAATATTAATATTTCCCATTCTACTCCTTTTGGCACTAAATCACAATTCAATTTCTTTTTTTACCTATGCTAATGAAGCCTTATTTTATATTATAAATTTATTTCCTTAGGTGGTAAGTTATTTTCTAGGTATGGGAGTAAATCATATATTGGTTGAACCAATTTGGTTCCATATTTTTGCTGAAAATACCCAAAATTTTATAATAAATTCAAATATTCAGACTGCCTGGACAAACCGGATGAACGTCCCAATATCTGGGTAAAGGCCTTCTAGGGGGGTGGCTCGGGTTCGAGCATGAAATCAGGGGTATCGAAGGGAGCCTGCCCACCGGTCAGTAGAGGAGCCCAACCAGTTGACAAGGAATCAAGATCGCCGGATGATAATATTGAATCGAGAACCGTTCCTCAGCCTGACTCGCATTGTGCGAACCCAGGTCGTGCATAAAGTGCGTGTGGCGATAAACTGGCTGAGAAGAATCGAGGACGAGATCCTGCAGGGACTCATCCCAAGTACGGGCAGTGTACTCATGCAGTTCAATGACAAAGAATGGGCCGAGGATCTAGCCCAAGTAAACAACCTGATGGACGAATTCCTGGCGCTAGTGAATTGGTCGCTTTAAGAACACTCCCGAAACGCAGAAGAATGAGCCGCGAACCCTCTTGAGTGCTTGCAGATTACAGTGTACAAGGTACGCTCACTTTTCGCAAGTACCTATTCGATACAGTTCCAACGTTGATTACTCAACGACTATCGAGCGGGGCAAAATTCTTGTATCCCAGGTTACACTGGAAACAGCACGAAAGGATAAAATGTGGATTACCAGTAACCCACTATTTATAAAAATTATATATTCTATATTTAGAAAATTTGTTTTAGTTTTTTAAAAGATTTTAAATGGTCCCATCCTTTCACCAGAATAATAATAATAACTAAAAATTGCATCTAACTTAAAATGAAACTATTGACTTACCAAAGTTTGTTAGATTTTGATCTTAGTGACTAAGAGATATAGAAGTTGGTGAGGTAAAACTATACAGTCATATTTCTTCAGACCATCTTTCAATGCAACTGGCTATGGGAAGGAATCATAAATTTACAAACAATAGAAAGTTTAGATGATTTTGTTTATGTTTTGACCAGAATATGAATTCTAAGATATTTATTTTTATTAAGTATTTATTGAATAATTACAAATATAATTTAAACTGCTTATTCTAATGAATAACATTAATTTAATGATAACATGGTAAGGAAAGATGATGCAGTGGAACGAATGGAAGCTCATAAATGGGGTTCGATAATTGTAAATATTCGAAGGAAATAAATGAGTTAATAAAGAGTGGTACTTCCATGTTATCTTACCCCCAAAAATTAAATTAAAAAATAACACATAATTATTATATTTATTTTCTAAATCACAGTTACAAACTCAGCAAATGTTTGTAAAGAGTTTGTAAATGGTCATCCAGGTGGCCAGAAAGCCACAATGTCGTTGAGAATAGTGTCGAACACATCGGCACTGTTGCTTAGAACACGTTTGCGCCACATAAACTCATATAATCACATAATCACATAAATCACAGATAGCCTTAATAAATTCATGTTCAATAATGTTCAATAACGTCATCAATAATGTATTCTCTCATTTTTTATACTGTTATTTTAATTGTATTTTATAATTTAATTTTTGGGGGTAAGATAACACGGAAGTACCTAAAGAGTTAAATGAATAGTCAAGAATAGAGGCTCGATGGGTTATGAAATGTCTAAGTTTGCAGTAATGTAAGGTGGAAATATTTTCAGAGATTTTCAACAAATTGTGTATTCGTGAAATGTTTAATTGTAGATCAAAATGATGATGTGATTAAATTAAAAAGGTGAATTAATATTGAATTAACATTTTTAAACAATCACACATTCTGTTTAACGAAACTACAATAATTAATAACAATTATTAACTGCAATTATTAGTCAAAATTTAAAAATTGTTCATTAAAATTTCTCATGGTTGGAAAGAAATTAAATATTTTTTTGAACCCACTAGAGCAGTGTCGGGCAACCCGTGTGTCGCGAGAAGTTTTGAAAAACTATTAGAATTGCTAGAGTTTTTCAAAAATTTCAAAGTGATTTAAAATTGCTAAATTTTTTCTAAAATTTTATTATTGATAAACGGTTATTTTCATTTTGAGTTCACGTGTCTTTCTTGTGACAAAATGTTTTCAATGATTTTTGTACGAGTGCATAATTTGACTCGATCTAGCTTGGTATTGTTGAATTGGGTACGAAATATATTACGGTTGAATCGGGTATGATTTTGCGACCAATGATTTGCGTAATTATGGGTAAAAGGAATGTTTGAGATTGAAACGTGTATATAGTGTTTAACATTTAAATATTACTTGAAATCTAATTAAATACAAATAGCAAAAATGTTCTAAAGTAGTATAATAATTATATTCGCATTTGAAGATTTGAAAACAAGTTTGAAACTAAAGTTTACAAAATAAAAATTTATAATTAATTACTTAGTTACTAAGTTACTTTAGTTATCTAAATCTTAGATGGACAGATTTGTTATTAGGAAAGACACAAGTGAAAAAAAGGATAAGGCAGATGAGAAAAACGATGATAAGGCGGTTGTATCATCAAAAGTAAAAAAAGCGAAAGTATCAGGATGAATATCTGCAAAATGGAATTATTGCATTAGAAAACGATCACTCGCTGCCGTTTCGTCTCATTTGTGCAAAAGGTTTCAGCAGTGAATCGACGAATCCAAGCAAATTAATTTGACATCTCGAAGCAAACCATCGTAAACAACCCAATCAGTTATTTCGAGAACTTAAGATCAAATCTTCAAAGCCAAGCAAATAAATTCAAAAAATACGTAACTACATCCGATCAAGCACATATCGCAAGCTATCGTATTTCTCAACTCCTTGCAAAGAAAAAAAATCCCCACGCTAAACCAGAGGAAATAGTTTTACCAGCTTTAAAAATTGCTGTTAAATGCATGCTAACGAATGATGCTGTTAAAAAATGTAAGAATATTCCACTGTCGTCAAAAACGATTGCGAGACGAATTGAAGATTTGTCGGATGACATTGAGTTACAGTTTAATGAATGTTAAAATGATCCATCAAGAAAATGGGCGATCCAGCTTGAAGAAAGCACTGATATCATCAATAAAGCTCAGTTACTGTCACTTTTGAAATTTGTTCGAGGAGGAATGATTGTGAGTGATTATTTCTTTTCTCAAGAATTGAAACAAACAACAACTGACGAGGACATTTTTAAAACAGTCGATGCAAATGTGAAATAAACCATTTGAAATTGGGAAAATTGTGTGAGTGTATGCACAGATGGAGCTCCTGCTAAGCAAAGGCAGTAAAAAAGGATTCGTTTCTTACGTTGTCAAGAAAAATAAAAGCATCAAAATTGTCAATTGCATGATCCTACATAGGAGTTCTGATTTTAAAAGCTCTTCCTTCAATTCTCAAAGATACTCTTAATGAAGTCGTCAGCATGGTCAATTATATAAAAGCGAATGCTCTTCGATCAATAATTTTTGCAGCTTTTGGCGAAGTAATGGATTCGGATTACAAAACTTTGTTTTATCACACCGAAATTCAATGGCTGTCAAAAGGAAAAGTTTTGAATCGATTTCTGTTTATGAAAGTTGAAATTGTTTCATTCATCGATAACGAAGTAGTTGATTTTTCATTCCTGAAAGAAGATATTTGGTGGTTACGAGTTTAATGATTAAAATTTGAAATTGCAAGGAGCTCATGAAAACCTCATCACTATATCCGGAAAGTTAAAAGAATTGAGGAAAAACTGAGATTATGGAGTCTAAAAGTCAGCAAATCAATCTTTGGATCTTTTCCAACTGTTGACTCGATTCCCTCAAAGATTCAGATCCAGCAAGAAATCGGAGATACTTTGAAATCTTTGTTAGAATCATTGCTTAAGTACTTTCCCAATCTTAACGCAACTGAGATGGAATGGGTTGTCAACCCATTTGCGGAGTGTGAAGCCATCAACCTTAAAGAGATGCTTGAAGAAAATCTGATTGATTTGAGAAATGATTTGGTTTTCAAAAGTTTTTTTAAGAAAAAAGCTGTCTGAGTTCTGGATATCTTTAAACAACAAATTCGACGATTGAGCAGCAAAGCAATAGAATTATTGTTGCCATTTGGAAGGTCTTATCTTTGCGAGCAGGGCTTTTCGGCACTCACAGAAATGAAGTAAAAAAAGCATGAGAGACTACAAATGATTGATAAAGAAATGCGTGTTTGTCTTTCGCATCAACCATATTTGCGCGAAAAAGCAATCTCAAATTTCGCATTGAACAAAATTAAATTTAATTGTATTCGATTCATTACTTGTAAATAAAAATATATTCAAAGATTTTCAACTGTTAGGGGTGCCTAGAGAAAAATAATTGGCTTTAGGGTCCCGCAATACGAAAAGGTTGCCTGACACTGCACTAGAGTATTAAGCTTAGTAGTCGTGGTGAAGCACTTCACACTGGTTGGAACTCTAAACCTGTTGGTAGAGTACCAAACCTAGTGACGAGTATCGATATAAATTAAATTATGCGGTTCCCTGATAGATGTAAGAACAAGGTCACAATTAAAAACAATTTTTTAACCTACTCGAACTCAGTAGTAACCTATAAAAGGAGGTCATTGAGTTGTGTAGTATATTTAGTTATATACCTTCCTTATTTATCAAATAAAAGACTTATAACACAAACATTTATTAAAGCTATTTTCCTAATTATTGCATCGGAGGCCGAATTAAGGAAAATGGAGCCAGAACTTCAAAATTGAAGTATTTCCACCAAAAAATCATCTACTACAATACAAAATCATGAATGAGTGCAGTAGAACTGGCATTATTAGCAACTAAACTCTTAAAGACATAATAAGGAAAACACAATGGAAGGAAAGAGATTTCATGATCTTGCCTTATTATATATTCATCAATATATTAAAATCAATCATAATGAAATACTTTCACAATTTATGAGAAACAAATACATATGAACTCGTTGCCATCTTTTGACGAGCATAACTCATCATGAAGTTTTCAACACAAATATTGTTCTATATAATCTATTGATATTGAATATTAATCTATTGATTAGATGATAACATTATACGCATACGCACGAAACGACATATATCTGATAACATAACCTCAATTGTTAAAATTATAATTTTTCTAACATGCCTTTAATGAACGATTTTTTGTCCGAAAGTAACGAAAGCGTATCCGATTCAGATTCTGAAATGGCAGAGCCAAACACATCTTTCAATTCTTCCAATGACACGGATGACAAATTGAATAATAGTTCGAGTGGCGATTCTGAAATTGTACCAATAAAACGAAAATGTGTTAGACAATTGTCAAGTTCTACGGAAGAAAGTACTTCAACCCAAATTCAACAACTTATGAATGAAAGTGGAAAGAAAAAGATAACGCATCACAGATCAAGTTCTTTACTGAAGTTCATTGAGTAAATACTTTACTTCTACGAAAAATGAATAACACTTGTGGACCTTTGCCTATTTTTGATAAAATTTTGAATATCGACTTTTGGAACATGAAAACAACTGAAACAAATCGTTATGCAATGCAAATAATACAAAGTGAATAAAATAAAAATAAAACAATGGCTAGAGATTGGTTTCCTGTCAATGTTGATGAGATGAAAGCCTATTTTGCGTTATGTATATCATGTCCCAAGTGAAGAAGTCCATTAGTCAGATGTATTGGTCTAAAAGAGCAATAATACTTCAATAATCTCTCAATAAATGCAACGAAAGAGATTTATTGCAATTTCACGTTTTCCGCATTTCGTAAGATATTAAAGACATTAATTAAAGATTTTACTTAAGTTCCAGAATAAATGCAGAATTCTTCATTTATTTATTAAAAACCTTTACCTGTTTCATTAGCGATATTTGCGACTACAGCAAAAATTAAATGTTAAATATTCTTCAATAAAAATTGCATAAAATTAAGATGGCAAGGGGTTAAGAATAATATATTGTGATCATCCTTTATTTATACTTTGTTGATTAATAAAAAATGTATTTAATTTTTTTTATTCATTTTTCATTAATTTCTGCTTCAAATTTTAACTTTATCTTCATTTCATTTATGACTAACAATCAATATTTTGTTTTATTTAACAAAAACAAAAATTCAGTGCTCATCAATTGGTTTTTAATATAAAATAAGAGAATTTGACTCAAATAAAACTTATATATTATTTAATTGAATTATTATTATTATCATTAATTATCATTATTATTATTATTATTATTATTATTATTATTATTATTATTATTATTATTATTATTATTATTATCATTATGATTTTATGGTATTTTCAATTGACAAATTATTCTTCGAAACAAACAATTTTTATGTTATTTTTTTGTCCAAAAATTTGTCATAAACAGTCCAATTTTCTATAGTGAGCTTAGAATAAACAAGCACAAGTGCTACTTCATTGAAACAAAGTTTGTCAGCTGAATTTCAATTCTTACACTTGGCAACCATTTCTGGCTGGTTATTTGCACAGCACGTAATTATTGTGTAAAATACGTATAATACGCAAATGGCTCGATAGAAATCTGACGGTCACACCACCAATTATCAAATGCAACACAAACAACGGAAAAATAATCAATCAAATGTGCAAATGAACAATTTTTTTCATTGATTTTTTATTGATCTTTATCGATTTTTTTTATTGATTTTCCCCATCCAGTATAAGTTGCACTTTGTTTTATTGAGTTTCACAATGTCGCCTATACATAACGCGCGTTATTTGACTCAATATGAGAATTCTTCGGGCGAGTCATATTACTTTCTGTCAACCTTTCTTGGTAATAATATATCTTTATAAAGTGACAATTACTATAAATAAACATTGCAATTTCAAGTTTTGAGTTGGACGAAATGGAGAAGTGAATGATTTCATTTCTTAGGACAACGCATTGAACATTTTGTATTTATGATTTAAAATTAATTTGTTTGTATCAGTTGGTCTGACTAGTGTCTGTCTTTCAATATCAACATCACGCATTTTTAATTTAATTAAAATATGTTTGCTAATAACATTTATTCTAGTCCAAATATCCCAAAAATCGAGCCACTTTAATTTTATTCTCCGACCAAATGTTGAGGATACCTAAATAATAAAATAAAAATAATTATTAAATGCATAAAAAGATTGGGGGAAATGATGAATGGGGTGTTGTTGTGTAACTCAGTGAAATAGGAGTGGAGGAGAGATATTGATAAATAAGATAGGACAGAAGAAAATCAATAAAAACAGACAATTAAATAAAAGAAGGTCATTTGTAATTAACAAGTATAAGCACAAAAGAGGCAAAACATAAAGCAAAACCATATTTAAATTATCTTATTATCTCGATGGCTTATTCGAGATAAGGGGTAAAAGGGGCATGAGAAATCCGAGAGATGGGATCGTCAGCTGTCAGAGATTACGGAGTTCCAATGGAACAGGTGAAAAAAGAAATGAATTATCAATAAATGCCTATCAGATGACAAGGTATGGAAACTGAACAGAAATTAGCGGAGACGAGAAAAATTTGCGACGAAAAGAGAGAAATTTAAATTTACGATTGTATTGAATTAATAAATCAGAATTAGTTGAGAAACTCAAATCAAGTTAAAGGTTTTAAAAAATTTCTCTATTTCATTAAAATTTATTATTAATTATAGTAATACTCATAATTGTATCAGTTTTATTATTAATTTCATATAAACAATATTCTAAGACATTGTAATAACATTTTTGGATGAATTGGAAACTGAGTATGGAGATCTGCTTTTAGATAGTAACGTTCGTTGGTTAAGTGCTGGAAAGTGCTTGAGGAGATTATTTACACTTTGAAAAGAAGTTCATCTTTTTCTCACAAAAATTGCCGTCGATGAAAATTTAACAGCAAATTTAGTTGATAAAAATTTTATTTATTCACTTGCTAACGGACATTACAAATTATTTAAATATTTTGAATAAATCCTTGCAAGGACAATATCAAAACGTGTGTTGCCTTTATAAATATGTTACTGGATTTAGAAACAAATTAAAATTGTTAAGGTATAATTTGGAGCAAAATAATTTATTTCATTTTTAAGCTTGCAAAGAGATCTATGAAGAAATGAAAGAATGTAATATAAAAGCGAATTTTAAAATATTTCTACCAAAATTGGATATACTAATTACATATTTCAATGAAAGAATTTCTCAATTTTATGATCTTAAACCGTCTATTGATTTATTTTGTGATCCAATTACTATTGATATGAACGCCGTTGATCTTAAATATCAAATAGAATTATGCGATCTGCAGGCCGACCTATTTTTTATATCTCGTGGAGTAACTGGAATAGAAATATTCAAATTTTTCGATAAAGAGAAATATCCAAAATTGAGAGATTTTGGACTTCAAATTGTATCAATGTTCGGAAGTACATATATCTGCGAGCGTGCATACTCCGAAATGAAATATATAAAGTCAAAATATAGAAACAGTTTGAAAGATTCCACTCTTGAAGATATAATTAGACTTGCCACAACAAATATTGATGTGGAAATAAAAGATATTGTTGCTAAACAAATACGGCCACAATTACGAATATTTTAAAATTTTCTTTTTAGTATAAATAAAATATTTTTTTAAACTGACTTTTCATTTATCAACATTCTTGGCCCTCGAAATGTTTGGTGAAGAAAATATGGCCCGCGGGCTATGATAAGTTGGACAGCGCTATTCTAAGACATACTCCCAACATCAAATCAGTGACACATTTTCAACAACTCTCAATAATTAGGTTAAGTTTTATTTTTTCCTTTGTAATTAAATTATTTTCTCTTCACTCTTTAATTAAAGATATTTAGTTTTATTAATTAATTAATAATATTTTATATATATTTTTAATTAATATTTAATATTTTATTAATTTTTATTTATTTATATTTTAATTTTTATTTACACAATTGGTTATCATAATACAAAACGTTAAAAATGTAATAAAAAGGCAGTTTTTCAAATAGACAAAGCTAGTGTGAATTTAAATGATCACCCTTGAATAAGCAATCTTTCGAATAGTGTTGAGGTTATAAAGAAATATAGTGAATATTAAAAAGTTTGAAAACTATTAATCAGTAAATATATCGATTTTTTGATATTCACGAAAGGCAGTACCGCAAATTCGCGAATATCAAAAACATCGATATATATTTTAACTTATATTACTCAAGTTTTTTAATAAATACAATGGAAAAGAAATCAGTAGTGAAATTGCAAAATAAATAAAATATAGTGAAATTTATAAAGATATAGACATAAAATAATCAACTATTGAAGGATTAAGGATGAAGTTAAGGAGGAACAAAACAAAGATTACTAAAGCCAAAATCCAAAGGTCCATGTGCATAGAAAATAACTGATTGGGATTCTAAGTCGACGACTTCATGTACATAATCATTACTTGATGGTCTATTGAACTGTTCTAACTTAAATCGATTTTGATATTTTAATTAAGTAAATAACTAAATTGTTTAAATGTTTAAAATTCCCATGATAAACAAATCACCAAGTGAATGAAAATGTCGGTACGATTGAATGTTTGGTCTTGTAAAAACCACCCTTAATGATGTGAAATTACGGATGGCGTGATAATTTGCCGTTGTAAAATGTTAATTAGGTTTATTAGTTCATGTTTATTTTCAAATATTTTAATTGAGTTTTATTTAAATGAGAAAAAATAATTGAAGTTTCTTATTGGCTACTTCTGCGTGAATTCATCAGAAACAGAAGCGAATTTTTGTACCTTGTATGTTATTTCTCCAAAATTATTTTTTTTCATTTGTATCATATAAAATCCTTGCAAAGACTTCTGAAACGTCATAAATTTTTATTATTGTTGTTAGTGTTGGTCATCAATAAAAGAAGCATTCTGCATTTTTACAGCAACCTAACATTGTATATAATATTCTCGGGGGACATGTATGGGAATCTGACAAATGAAAAGATAAATAAAGATATATTTCTATTAAATCAATTAGAGGTTATTTAAAAATACAAACTAATTAAATAAATAATTAAAATAAATCAATTTAAAAATAAAAATAACACAGCTTAATCAGTATGAATGAATAAATGGGTGAATTTGGCTTATAGAAAGAACGGCCGGAGGCCAATGGAAACTGTGAAACTGTACAAGGCCCGGCGTCGTTCCGTTTTTAAATAAAATTTTATTAATAAATTATTTTTATCTTTTGTTTTTGAAAAACATTCCATAAATAACTTTACAATAATTTAAAAGATATACCGTATTAGCCCGAATATAACGCGACCCAGAATTTAACGCAATACCAAAATTTTCATTGAGATTTTTAGAAAAAAATACTCATAAAAAAATTAAGGTCGTTATTTAAATTACATTACCTAAACCCCGAATTTAGCGCGAGTCGATTATTTAATAAAATGTCAAAAAATGTCGCGTTATATTCGGGCTAATACGGTAATTAATTATATTAATAAAGGTTTTTCTAATGTTATATTAATATATATTGTAATATGTATAGAGTAAAACTAAAACAATGATTTTTCGTCACATTTCGTCACTTTTCATTGCTTACTCTTATGCCAAAATTTTGATTTTGAATTTTCTGAGATTGTAAGAATTTTTCATTAATATATGAGTTATCATGTTTACAGATGATTTTTTTTGTCTTCAAACCTTCACCAATGATTTAGAGGGATTGACTGAGATCCCCGTTGTTGACAATTTCAACACGAGATCCCAACCAATCCGGGATCTATAATATGATATGCGGTCCACGACCTGCAAATGCAAGAACTAAAATGATTTACCAACCCGGAGTGGCGGTTGACTGCACTGTGTATACGATGTAGTGTTCTGCTTAAAAATACTTCGAGGTGATCAACTTAGTTGGTGATAAATATGTTTCAAATTGATTTATTTGCGGTTACAACGGGTTTTTTGGTTCGGCTGTAGCTGCATTACTTACATAATAATAGGGATTATTGTAGTGAGCACAGTGTGACCACGAAATTAAGCAAAATAATTTTGTTAATTTAACCTTTTTCATGCAGTAATCATATATCTAATCATACATTCAAAGTTATTTACTACGACACAACACTAGGACATTAAACATTAAATCTTGATTCTGATTGAGAAGTTCTTGTTTTAAACCTTGTCCCAAATATTCTTCAACTTCTTTTGTAGGTTTAATTCCATAAGAATCAAAATATATAATTTTATTATAAACCCAAACCCAATGAGATCCTTTTTATCTGAGTTTTGATAATTGATTATTTTATTATTTTTCTTTGTTTTTCCAATCTTGTGCAAAAATCATTCATTAATATTTTAATTGGTAAATTTAAATAATTTGCATAGTCTTTTAAATCAAAATTTGTTTTTGTATCAATTCCAAATGTTTTTAAAAGATCCAATATTGAATACTCGGTCATTTTGTTTTTAAAATTTTTTCAAAATTTTAAAAACTTAAAGTGTATATTATTAAATATAATCATTTATTAACGAGTATATTTATTAAATTTATCTTGTGAAATTATTCCATGTTTTAATAATTTTTTAGACATGTTTAAAATATCACCATTCAAATTATTATGACCTGCTTTCTTTGCTGCTAATAATTTTCTTAGTTGAATAAAAAGATTAATAAAATTTCTTTTATTAAACTTGTTTTAGTAATAAAAGTTCCTTTTCCTTCTTTAACAATATAGCCCATTTCATTTTGATTTTATATAATTCTTTAAAGTCTGTATATGTTTTGTATTTGATTTATCTCCCACCATTTTTATGAAATCTAAATATATTTTAATTTCATTTTTATCATCTAAAGAATATCCTTTAATTAATTGATCCAAATCTTTTGTGTATTCTATATTTATACGTTGGTCTTCAAAACTATTTTTAGAACGAATATATGGTTCACCATTATTATCATACAATAGAACTTTTTGTTTATTAATTCTGATAAATTGAAATCCATTCTCAATAGAAAATGTTGGTTTAATTGTTTAAATTTTTATTAGGTTCTGTGCTGTCAATAATTTATGGTTTCATATCTCGATTAATTTCATTACCCTCTTTTGATTTACAAATACAACCATTTTTCAAAGACTTGCATATTTTTTTTAACTATCTTTATCTTTTGAGGATAAATCAGATGATGAAATTTGATTTTTGAGAAAATCATTCAAACCTCTACCTTTGTAAGGATCAAGGTATAAACCCTGTCCTACGCGTGTTGTATCAACACTTGAAGGGCCTGCTCCTTTTTTTTTGAATTGAATCAATTTCCTGTTGTAATTTTTGTTTTTCTAATTCAGTTTTTTGAGCTTCTTTAGATTTTTGAACTGTAGTTGCAATCCCTCCAGCTATTCCAGCAGCACCAGATAAACCTGCAATGATTGCTGGTATTAAAGCAGCCAAGGGTAAAATACCACCTTGTTTAATTTTCTCGCGCACTTGCTCCTTGACATTTTTTGTAACAAAATATTTCTTCCCATCAATTACTACTGATTTACTTTTGTCTGAATTTATTAATTCTTTTAGAGATTCTTCAGTCATCATTTTTAAATAAATAAAATGGATATTTTAAATCAAAATAAAATTTTGAATCAAAATAATATTTGGAAACCAATAATAACACGGCACAAAAGTAAATTTAATAATAAAATTTTTCCTGATAATTTTAGATTATTAATTGTTGGATCTTCAGGTTGTGGAAAGAATGTACTTCTTTTGAGAATGCTACTCGAGGATGGTTTTTTAGATTATAATAATTTAATATTTTATTCTACAACTATAAACCAACCAGAATTACAACTTTTGAAATGTGGATTTGAAAATAAATTAACTAAAAAGGAATCATTGATATTTTTAAAAATTAACACAGATGTCCTCAATGAAGTTTTTCAACCATGTGATATGGTTGATAGGTACAAGGAAAATATTTTAGAATCAAACATTACCTAATAAAAATGATTATGTTAATAATAACGAAACAATACAGGTTTTATTCTTCAACAAACCTGAAGATGTAGTACATTGTGATTTTCTTTCCAAAGATAAAAAGAATCTAGTTATATTTGATGATGTTGTAAATATGAAAAATCAAGAAATTCAAAAAAGTTATTTTACTCGAGGACGTCATAATAATTGTAATGTGATTTACATCTCTCAAACTTATTATGCTTTGGATAAAAATTCAATTAGAAACAACTCCAATTGTTTCATCTTTTTTAAATTAGATAAGCGTGACAAGAATATGATTTATAGTGATTTATTTTCAAATGTTGAACCTGACAAGAACATATTTGATATGATAGTTGCTAACCATTGAAAAAAAATACAATTATATTTATTTGGATAGAGAAAGGGATGAGATGCAGAAAAGCTTGTTTTGATATGATAAAGTTTCTTTATTATATTAAAACCTTGTTTTAAAAACTTTTGATTTTAAAATACTGTATGATGTATTTTATTTATAATAAAAATTTCATTTGTCCATTTCGCTGTGAATCCTTTTCAAATTTATTTTTATATTTAAATATTCTTACTCGTTCACCAATTTTAAACTTTGGTTTTATAAGTGTTGTATCAACGCTCATAAAAACTTTTTCTACACCATTTTCAATATTTATTTCTTTAACTCTTTCAGGGTTTGTAGAAGCATTTAAAGGTGTTTCTTTTATAGAACTGTGTACATCATTATTATATTCATTTACCATCTTTTGTAACAATTCATTGTTCCATTTTTGTTTTCCAATAGCAGTAAAATATTTCCACATTTCATTTTTTAATGTTCTATTTAATCTTTCAACTACGACTGCTTTTCCTTCGTTTTCTGTTGAATATAATTTAATATCATTTTCTTGCAAAAAACTTGCAAAAACTTTGTTATAAAATTCTGTTCCTTTATCACACCATAAATATTTTGGAATTCTTTGATGTTCTTCAAATATATTTTCAAATGAATCTGTAATAGAATATCCTGTTTTATTTTCTAAACATCTTGCAAAAGCAAATCTTGTATATAAATCTATTACAGTTAAAATTATTTTATATTTTTCGGGGTCTGATGATTTGGTTGGCATAAAGACTAAATCAGCAGACCAAGTATGATCTTTTTCATAAACTTGAACTTTTAGATATTTTTTATTTTTTCTAAATTCATGGTGTAATTCATTAGCATATTTTATTTGTGATTCTGTTGGGATTAATAAACTTTTAAAAGAATTAGTCTTGGATACATGCTTTTCAATGTCTGCTTGTTCAATAATCTTTTTATTAGCAACATCTTTTGCCATCCTTGGTACTCCTGCACCTATGAAAATTTTACCCTTCATTGCTAAGTTAACTAGAGCTCTTTGAATCTTTTCTTGGGTTGATGGATTTTGTATACTATTTAAATCATGTATTAAATTAACATCAGCAACATGTCTATCTCTAAGATTTTTTGAATTGTAAGCAATGTCATGTTTCAAAGCAGCTTGGTCAATTCTATTTATTGGTTCCTCTCCTTGTTTGGGATTATTATTTTTATCAAGTCTAATATCTGTTTCTCAAAAGCAAATCTACTTGAAGGATCGAAATCTAACCATGGAATATTATTTGAAGATGAACTTTTATTACCAGAACTTGTTTTGGTAATAAAAGAAACTATTTCACCTTCAAAATTATTTGATGGAATATTATTATTATTACTTAATTGAGTTAAATTCTCTCTCTCTAAAGCAAGTTTAGATCGATGAGAGGCTGTTTTTTAGTTTTAAGATGACTCGCTTTATGGTGTGTTGTAACATCACAACAACAAGTTTCACATCTCCAATAACTTTTAGTAGTCATTTTTAAAAAGTTAAAATTTAATTATAATAATTTTCTTTTACTAAAACTTGTTTCTTAATAAAATTTGTTTATTTCTCCAAACAAGTTTGGAGAATTAAACTTAATCTCCTCTAACATTCTCAATTATTGAAATCTTTCCACCATATAACTTCATTTCTATTTTCTTTTCTTCAAGAATTAATGTATATATTTTTGCTTTAAAATTAGAATCCTTTGTTTTATGAAGAGTAACATCAACATTATTTATAGCTAATCTATCATCTTGATCTGAAACATTTATACAGAATATAGAATACAAATTTTTGAAATCTTCTAAACTTAATTGTGGTTTTATTTTGAAGTCTTGGCATGTTTGAATATAATTTTCATATGGGAATATATTTTCATTGTTTTCTATATTAAACTCCATTCTATTTACTGGATAATAACTATTATTCAATTGAATTTGAATTGATTTTAAATTATCATCTCCAATCTTTTGAATAAACAAGTTGTTATTTTTTTGAAAGGATAGATCTATTTCTTTGAATCCAATTAAAATATATCTTGGTCGATATGCTAAATTTGCAATCTTTATAGAATATGTTGAACCTTCTCTCATGTCAAATACACTACAAATTCTATTTAAATAATTAACATTTATGGACTTGTTGGAATCTAATCTTTCCAAGAGTTTAATTTCAGTATGTGGATTTAATGTCCATTCGGGTATATGTAATTCAATTGTTGTTAATTTTAATTTAGCTTTTGTATCTGCAGCTCCATAAAATAATACTTTATCATCTAGTATTCTATTACAAAGTAATTCTATAAAAACATTATGAAGTATACGATTATAGTTTTGAAGGAATCCAAATAAATGTTTTAATTCGAAATAACCTTCAAACTTTTTAGATTTGTAAAGTTTTACACGTTTATGATAACCATAATTTATATCTAAACCATCTTTATCTGTACCACCTTTATTTACATCAGGGATCCAACCGGTTAATTCACCATAGTCATTTTTGTAATCACAACCAGTCAAAACAAAATTTAACATTGAAGAATATGCACCTGGATTCAAAATATCTTCAACTTCTGAGGGTCCTAATTTTAATCTCATGTTGGAGAAGAAATTTGGGAAAAAATTATTTTCTAGGGTTATATCTTTGTTTGCTTCAATCTCTAATTCAATTTTGTAATATAATTTTGCATTACAAATATCTATAGGGTTTGATGTTTGAAGAGATTGAAAAACTATATCACCTGAACGATTTGTTGGATGACAGAGGAAGGAGAATTGAAGAATTTGAACTGACCCACTACTATAGAACGGGCAGCAACAAGTTCAGAGTTAATATCTACGTGGAACCCAAACAACCAAAGCCGGACAAATCAAAACAGTGACAATTATTATTACAATTTGATTATTGACTTTGACTTATCAGTGCATCTTATTTATTTTATTTTTTGGGGTTATGTTCTATGTACATTATTTTATGTTTTTGACAATTATTATTACTGTGCATCTTATTTATTTTATTTTTGGGGTTATATGTACATTATTAAAATAAAATATATTACTAAACATACGGGAATTAATTATTATTTAAAATTATGAAATTTCAATAAAAAACATATGTTTGCAAAATATGAGTGGTAATTCAATAATAATATATGAGTGGTAATTCAATTTTGAGAATCATGAAGACATTCAACAATAATAATTTTAGAATTTTTTTAGAATCAATAATTTAATAATAATAATTTTCAGTCACATAACAATAATTAATGGCTTTTATAATAATTAATTTTTTAACAATAATTAATTTTTTAAGCAACAATACTTTGAATTTTTTCACATAACAATAATTAATACTTTAACAATCATTTACTCTTTTTAAGCATATTTATAAAATATATTATTTTCTTAATTATTTCTCAAGTATACTTATAAAAATATATCAATTTAATTTCATAGACACGAAAACAGTATAAATAGCGAGGTAAAATTCATTTTTTTCGCCCAAAATTTTAACCACAATAACATACTAAAAGGTTAATCCTTATTAGTGATAAAAATCGAACAGACAAACAAAAACGTTCAAAAGCCTACACGCAACACAGCAAGAGAAACACAACATTCACACAGTACATACACGCATATTCGATTGGATATTCAAAGGATTTTGTAATCTAGAAGAATACTTTATATTTGGTAAATTTTCCTTATAATAAAAGTTTTAGCAATTACTTTGTCTTTTGATATATTTATACATATATAAGAACCAGTAAGTTGAGTGTTCCCGACTATCGAGACCTCAACAGATTTAAATTTGAAATGGAACCAGAGGTTGGACAAATTTTAAGTACATCATTTTTCTTGATTTCATGAATAAACTGTTTATCATAATCACGATTTAATTTATTTTTTTCTGAAATCTCGAGATTTATATTGTTCATTTTTATAATAAAAATTTCAATTTTTCAATTTTTATATTTTTATATTTTTATATTTTTCTTTTATTGATAAAACTTGTTTTATCAATAAAAGTAACTATTCATAATGTGACCCTCTAATTTTTAGAATTTTATAAATATAAAATTTTAAAAAATGACAAAAATCTTAATCCTGATAGCGCAGTGGGAATAGACTCAATCAGTAGTAAGAATAGGCAGCGGTTCAAATCCCAAGTCAAACTATTTTTTTATAAATATTATCAGTGGGAATAGACTGGCACAGTGGTTCAAATAAATTGTGGTTCAAATCCCAAGTGAAATTAGTTTTTTTCAACATAAAATAATATTAAAAATTTGAAAATATAAAATGATGATTTGATGATAATTGGCTCCCTTTGCTACTCCTTCGTAATAGTCCTAAACTTTGTTTGTCTCCATTAATCATG
The DNA here is from genome assembly GCA_959609185.1 of Schmidtea polychroa. Taxonomy (NCBI): domain Eukaryota; kingdom Metazoa; phylum Platyhelminthes; order Tricladida; family Dugesiidae; genus Schmidtea; species Schmidtea polychroa. The sequence goes on along the minus strand of CAUHTR010005880.1, from coordinate 221 downwards.
TTGTCATGATAATGGCCTTCCCAGATTCTCATTTTGTTTACTTTTCATGTTAATCGAGCTCGGGTTTCCTTCATCTCTCGGGTTCTCCATTGGCTCGGGTTTCCTATTAGCTCGGGTTTTCTATTAGCCAATTAATTAATTAATTAACGATTTTCTGTTTTAACATATTCGAATGCTTTTCGAACCTTTCTAACCATTTTCTGATAAATCCCTAATCATAA
>CAUHTR010005879.1:0-17925 GCA_959609185.1 Schmidtea polychroa | reverse complement strand
TAATGAGCAGAGAACTGGTTATTCGGTAGTAGATATGTCGGAATTGCCAGGTGGTATCCGAGCAGTTTATAAAAATAGAAATGACGTAAAATATTATGTGTATCAAGAGTCTGATCTGCGAGGAACTCAAGTGAGAGAGTGTATTGTCAAACATACAACATTTGTATTCTATGTGGTAAATGGAGCCATACGTCACTCATAAAAAATGCCATGCGATACCTAGGCCAGTCGAGGTGCTTCCAGAAAACTGTCTAGCAGCATTTCAAACAGGAGAATTAAAAATAAGTCCAGAAATTCGTTTAAAGGCAAAATTGAACCATAGAATACGAGAAACAATAATTGTAAAGGGAGCTATGAAAGCAAATGGCGACTGTGAAGGTGAACCATATAAAATGAACGGTAAATTATTCAGCAACAGTGGTACTCTAGAAGAGTATCTCACGGAGTTGAGAGAGTTCGAAGGAGCTTTCGATGATGATACGGGAAAATTACAAACTCATCCATTCTGTAATATGAAACAAACACATTGTCAAACAGGGGAATCGATTCTTGTTTATAATGTAGAAACAAATAAGTGTAATTTAGCGCACTTAAAAACTATGAACTTTAAAGAGCTAGTAGGAGAACAGTTTAGAGATAAACCAGATAATTTCAATATGAATTATAGACCAAATAATACCATAAATCAACCCCAGTATGGACAAAGCAAATGGGAACAGTTTTAATGTCTACGTTACCAGCAGATGGAAATGCGATTTATAAAAAAGGAAATCACAAATAAATGTGGTCGAATGGTATTATATGTAACAAATTATAAAGGTTGTTTACGTGTCTAGAAATGTAGTGGAAGAAGCAAAAATAAAATTCACAGAGATGACATTAAACTTACTCATTATTTTAATAATAAAATTGATTATTTGTTCATTTTAGTCAAAACATCATGAAAATGTATATAGAGAAATGATTCTGAACGATTGTAAGTTGAATAAAGAGATTCTCCGAAATCGGATGGCGATGCAATACGAATCCAAATTTAGTAGCACCTATGCTAATATCATATAAATGGAGTGTTTGCGAGAATATTTGGAGAAGCATTATACAGTTACAAATGCAAAGAAGTCACAGTGAAAAATTGCCAAATACGAAAAATGTACGAATGAATTACCAGTAAGCTTTGGGGAAAGGTACGATTTATGGAACCGATAACTAGAATCTTGCTTGATGAACAAACTAAACCAAAACTTTTGCAATGCAATCGATTATAGCCCCTTTATACCGATTAGCTACAGATTCATGGATAGCCTTACCAGATTATCGTGGGGTCAAGACTCCAGACAAACTAGAATTACAAATTTAGAATACCGATAAATTTCACATCACTAAACAAAATGGCACAAATGGGCTTGTATGCAAGCGAAGATATCGAAGAAGCTCAAAGGAATTTGTTGTTTTCCATCAAAAAGGAACGGATAATTTCAGAAATGATTGACACAGTATTACCGAATGGAGAAGGAACAAGTAAATTACGAAAATTTGCTAACACCTGATCATTTCAAACGAGCTACGTATAAAAACGATGGAAAAGATTTGGGGCAAGTTCATGTTTTTGGGACAAGCATGTGCAGGTTAATTGGAATTTACGTGATTATGATAACGGCAAAGGTGGTAGTGTCGCAAATGTTGTCAGTACATCGAATATACGCAATATCGGGATGGTCATGGAAATTAGTTATGGTTGTATTCCATTGTTGGCTAGATTCTTTATTACAGATCATCAATTAAAGAAATGGCAAGAGTAAGGGCACAATTAAGAAATGGCCGAAAAGTGAGGAATCGACGTGTCAGTCGGAAGATAAAAACGACGATCATAATGATGATAACAAACAACGGGGAATCGGAGTATAAATGCTTTCGAAAAAGTGTAATAAAGAGTAAAGTAGAGCCAGAGTCCAGGTTTGCTTGAACCAATGCCAAATTAAGCGGGATTGATACTCTTAGTAGATGTATACCCGACATTTAGACCAACAGCACCAATATATCCAAATGAACAATTAAAAGAAATGAAACCTGTAGATAATATCACAATCGATTAGAGAGATTGAACCAACGAGTGCTGAAATTGAAAGAAAGAATATGCTTGTCTACCATGCAGCTATGCACTAATGACAACAGTAGTAGGAGGAAAACAACCCGAATAAACATACAGTTTTACAAGAGGAAAAGTGGAAGCTTTATTAGACTCAGGCTCAAGTCATACTATAGTAGCGGAAAGTTTCTTGACGTATCAGGAGAAAGCCAAAATAAAACCAACGAATCACATTATTAAATCAATGTCACATAATGCACTAAATATGTGGAAAATTAGAAGTTAAACTGATAATTGGAGATCAAGAAATAATTCATTGGGTATCAGTGATGAGAAAAAGTCCTGTAAAATGTCTTATTGGCATGGATGTCATGGAGCAACTACATGGAATCTCTCTTGATCTGAGAACTGAAAACTAATAAAAGGACAAATGGGTGAAGTAGTGCCTGAAGTAGGAGAGGTATTTCTAAACCAAACATTGGAAGTACCACCAAAAAGCGAAGTAATATACTATGCAGATGTTATGAGGGTCTCAGATGAGGAGTACATATTTGAGCCAAATCAAAAGCTGGTTGAAAAATACGATGTGCCTATGTGTGATGAAGTAGTGAAAGTCCAAAATAAGTCAGTACCAGTTAGAATAGCGAATTATAGTGCAAGATCCGTTGAGATAAAACCCAAAACCAAATTGGAAAATTAACAAAAATCAAATCAGAGGAAGCTCAGAAGTTACGAGAAATATAAAAATTATAAAGAAACCTCAGATCACAAGCAAAGATTTGACGGATTGCAAAAACAAGAATTCGGTGCATTATTAAAGAAATATAGAAATGTATTTGCAAAACATGAGTATGATCTGGGACTCACTCAGGTGATTGAGCATGAAATACCATTACTCAACGAAACCCCAATAAAATTACGGCCGTATAGAATACCATACATACATCAGGAAGAAAGTGATCGGCAAATCAAAGCAATGAAAGAATTCAATATAATAAGAGATAGTTCCTCACCATTCTCATCATCAATAGTAGTAGTTAAAAAGAAGGACGGTGATTTAAGATTTTGTGTCGACTATCGAAAATTGAACAAGTAACGAGAAAAGATACATATCTATTCCTGTTCCACAGGAAATGTTCGATCAGAGGGGGAGGTGCAATATTTTACGTAATAGATCTTAATAAAGGATACAATCAATTTAAAGTCAAAGAGGAAGATAGAAGAAAAACTGCATTTTCAGATGGGAAGGGTCTATATGAGTTTAACGTGTTACCATTCGGATTAACAGGAGCACCTGCTACATTTCAGAGAGGTATGAATTTTGTTTTGCGCGATATACCACATGCATTAGTGTATATTGACGATATAATAATATTTTCGAATAGTTTTCAGGAACATTTGCAGGATGTGGAAACAGTATTCAAGCGATTGTTAGAAGCAAACTTAAAATAAAACCCTCCAAATGTGAATGGGGAAAATCTGAAGTAGTTTATGTGGGTCATATCATTCGCGTCGAGGTTTGCAACCAAATCCAGAAAATGTAGAAAAAATTGAGAAATATCCTATTCCAAGGATGTAGATCAGGTTCGACAATTTCTGGGATTAGCCAGTTTTACAGAAAGTTTATTAAAAGTTTCTCACATGTAGCACAACCTTTGAACATGTTATTGAAAAAGCAAGCAAAATTTAAATGGACAACAGCTCAGCAAGAAGCGTTTGATAAACTCAAAGAAAGCTTAATAAAACAGCCGATATTAAGATGTCCGAACTTAAAAAAACCGTTTATATTAATGACAGATGCCAGTAATTTCGCATTAGGCGCGGTATTAGGACAGCAAGTAGAAGGGGAAAAAGATCATGTAATTGCTTATGCCAGCAGATCATTGAAACCTCATGAAAAGAATTATTCAACAATCGAAAAGGAAACGTTAGCATTGGTATATGGGATAACTACTTTTCGACAATATCTAGTGGGCAGAAAATTTGTCGTCTTTACAGATCACAATCCGTTACAATGGCTAATGAAGCACAGAGATTCGGCCAGTAAATTAATTAGGTGGTCAATTGCGTTACAAGAATATGATTTCGAGATAAAGTATCGTACAGGAAAGTCAAATGCAAATGCGGATGCTATGTCGAGAATACCAGTAGAAAATAATGTTGATCAAGATGAGAAAAATTGCGAAAATACAATATTCTGGCAATTAAAACGGTCAATAATATCGAAAAATTACAAGATGATCAGGAAAATGACGAGGAATTAAATCAGTTACGTCAACATGCTGTCTCAATCAAAAAGGAGAGTGACTGGAAACATATTGCCGAAGAGAACCATAAATACATTATTCATGATGGTTTGTTAAAATGTGTACAAAATGAAAATTTGTTAATTATTGTTCCGACAAAACATCGAAAAGCATTACTGTTGTTGTATCACGATGGAGCATTAGGAGGGCATTTATCAGCGCGAAAAACATTATCAAGATTGAAACAGAAATATTATTGGAAAACGATGGAACAAGATGTCAGACAATGGTGTCATACGTGTGAGATATGCCTAACAAGACGAATACGGACGGAAAATAAAAGTTCCGCTTAAGCCTATGCCAGTGCCAAAGGCGCCAATGGAAATGACAGCAATGGACATCGTTGGTCCATTGCCGGAAACAACAAATGGCAACAAATACATTATGTTTTTTGCGATTATCTTACTAAATGGCCAGAAGCTTATGCAATGCCAAATCAGAAAGCAGAAACAGTTGCGAAAATATTTGTGGAGAATATTATTTTTCGATACGGAGCACCAAAGAAATTACTTACAGATCAAGGAACAAATTTTCAGAGTGAATTATTTAAATCAATTACAGATTTATTTGGTATATTGAAACTTAGTACTCACCATATCATCACAAACAGATGGTCTAGTTGAAAGATTTAATGGGACATAATTAATATGATATCATCCTATGTAAATAGGAAACAAAAAGGATTGGGATTTATTCATTAAAACATGCTTATTTGCATACCGGAATGCAGTAAATGAAAGCACTGGAGAAACACCCTTTTATCTCATGTATCTACGACGAAACAATATGCCAGTCGATCTAGAATTTCAGTCACCTATTTCCAATATATGGATGTGTCAGATTATAAAATAGCTATGCATGAAAGACTACAGTCAGTATGGATCCAAGCTGGACTTAACATAAGGCATCATCAAGAAGCGTATAAAGAATGCTATGATAAACGCGCACGGGCGCATGACATTAAAATTGGAGATCTCGTGTATATAAACAAACCAGAACCAACAAAAGGCTTGTCAACGAAATTGCAACGACCGTTTAAAGGACCATATCTAGTGTGTGATACGACAGAGACTAACTTAAATTGCGTCCACAAAACAATAAAAAGGCTGGGACAATCATCGTTCATGTAAATAGATGCAAGAAGATAATAGAAGATGAATCACGTTATCCATTGAGATCAAAACCAAATAAAGATGCAGGGAACCCAGTAATTAAACAAAAGTTTACAAAAACCCTGCTCCATTGAGTTACATCAATAAAGTTTTATTGATTACAACAGTAATGATTATCAATATAATGTCAGTAAATGCAGTGAGAGTATTCCCGTTATATGCAACTAATACAGTTGTATTATTAGACAAAGTTCATATTTATTCAACATGTACTCAAATAGTTTGGGTTTATTATGCTGGAGGAGCAGAAGAAATAGAGATAAATAATCTAATAAACTATTTTGAACCCCAATAAAATTGAACAGCACCAAAAATATTTATGTGGCTAGACAATAACAATGAATTATGAATACCTTGGTTAATTACGCAATTGGATTCGAAAAGTAATAATACAAAAATACAAAATCTTATACGCATTAATATTTGGACAAAGAGATTACATAATCGAGTATCAATTGAACCACTGGTAAATGGAATTGACATATATTGGGAACCCCAGGAATCCCAACAGTAAAAGCAGTTTTCAAAATATGCGATAGATACATTGAATAGCAGAAAACCCTTATAAAGTATGCAAATTTAAAATTACATCATAACTATAATATTCTGATTCATTATTATGAAAAATCTTTATATGAAAACGGAACTGAAATTGATAGTCAATGGATCAGAATACACTCTAGTCAACATATGATACGATTAGTTAATGAAACAAATCGGGTTACTTTTCATATTTTCAATCAATTAGTGAATGTTACCCGACAAGCGGAGCCCAATCAAAAAGCTATTTTATATTATTATGGAAAAATTCAATCGATATTAAATGAAAAAAATAAATCTCAAATATTAACTTTTCGTCAACGTTCACCAATATCGACGTCAAAATTTGTGTTCATTAAAATAAAATACTATAGACGTTCTCTATTTTCAAATTTATGGCAATTAACATTAGTGGAAAATAAAATTGTGCAAATTCCATCTATTAACTCGCAGTATGGAAATCGAAACAAATCAAATCAGTCCAACCGAACCCCTAGCTCTGCCAACGTAATCATCTCTTCTCTAGCATCAATGAGTCAATGACTAATAACGAAACCATATCGTCATTAAAAACTGACAGTGAAATTGTGTGTGTAACATTATTAATAACTACTCTCATTATAACAATCTCTCTCATTATTCTCATTATCATTGTGCTAATTGAATTTCGAACAATACCCAAACCTTCTACGAATCGATCCGAGATTGCGAGACCTTGGATCGTTTATGAAGAAACATTTGTGTAGTAAGACATAAATACTTTGCATGCAAAATTGATAAAGTAGTAGTAGTAATATAGTACAAATATTTTATGGATATTATTAATATTTTATTTCATTATGGATATGATCAATATTTCATTTTATTTTACTTGTGAATCTGCACTTTTCAATGTCAACGGAAAGAATCAATTTGATTGGTTAGCGCGCTGGTTAAGGGGGAGAGAAAAAACGGGGTTAAGGGAATTTTCATAAGGGTATTAAAAGAGGGTAAAATCCATTAAACTCCATTAATTTGAAAAAAAAATATCAACAAATTAACTAAACGGTAATTATTATTATTTATTTATATAACTAGTCGGTGGGACGGTATCCTTTGGGTACCCCATCTCAACCCTAGTGTTAAATTAAATTAACTTCAAATTTTAATTATATAACTATTGTAGAAAAAAAATGGAACAAATACAATTGGCAAGGTCGACCACGACAGCTACATCAAAATGAAGAACAATCATGCCGGACAAAAAGTATACCGGATCAACGACAATCTCCAAATCCCAAATTATTTAAGAATTGATGACCGAAAAATGAAGATCCAAATGTTTACGATCATGAGGATGTCAAAATTGCGATTAGCAGAGAAGTCGATGATGTCAAGGAAAGAAGAATATCATCTACATGTGATCAAGGGTACCGTTGAGGTACTGACGAATGACAACAAAGTGTGTTGGGAACTAAAAACATTTACGTCGTGGAAGCTGCAGAGAGACTTCATGTGGAGAACGTTACGAGCAACGAATATGAAGAAAACAACCATGGTTAGAGGAAATCAGAATCGAAATGAAGCAAACGAAGTTCCGCAGATGCAGCCAAGTGCAAGAGAAGATCCAATGTTAACGAAAATTTCGAAAGAAATGTTGAAAGGAAAATGTCGTTTCTCAGAAAGGAAATGGATTTGGAAGAAATCCGCAACAGAATATTGTTTATTGATGCAGAATATGGCACGTCTGAACAAGGAAAAATGGTCCCTCTAGCACTAGCGATTATGAATTATTATGGAAAAATAATAAAGAATATATACTTGACTCCAAGAGGAAAAATTCGCCATTTTTTAATTCAAGGATTCACGGAATCACAGAAGTAGCTAGCAGGAATCAATGCGATCAATATGTGGCAACAAAGGACATCCAACAATTGACAGTTTGGCAAGATACTAGTGGGCCATGATTTACATGCAGAATTACAATATTTTGGGAATATGGATTGAGCAATTATATGGCATTCGTGATTTGGCAGCGGCACAGCACTCCAAACAGGGGAGTAACCAGGAAAGGAGAATGGTTCAAATTACAAACCGTAGTGAGAGAAATATGTGGAGAAGAGACACAAATTGGTGTGCATTCGGCTCTAGAGGATGTGAAGAGCATTCGCAAGGTATATCAGAGAGTGGAAATCAATGGATTGACGATATACCTACCATCAAAGAAATATTCGTGGAGGAATATAAAAAACTTCGAGAGGTACCATCAGCATCAACTGCAATAGCGGACAAAGTGGCACAAATTCTGGTTGACGATGCAATGGAAGCAGAACAAATTGACTTGACCAAGCGAGGAGGAATGTGGAGATGGAGACGGGAAAATCCATTAATTCCATTAAAGTGGGCCACCGAATCGTTTTTTGGAAATTTCACAAGAATGTGTTTCAGTAATGATAAGTGTTCGATGGTAAGAATACAACCCAACACTTGAGTATGGTCCAATGCCCGAATGTCGACAGCGAGGAAAAAGGAAAAACACTTCAAATATTGATGTTGGGGAGACTGTAACCATCGATGGGGTAATCTATGAACGGGAAGAAACATAATACTCGGTATCGGCATGGAACCAAACAATTGGAAATAAAAATGAACTAAATTAATATGTATATATATAATATTTATAAAAATACATAATGTTGAACTCGCGTTGTCTCAGTTATTAATTGGTAGCTCATCAGTTAAACCCCATAATAAAAAAAAATGTATAAATAATAAATAAACTTTTAAATACAACATACACCATTCCCAATGGTCGTAGTTTGGCTACCCTGGACAACAATTGGAAATGTGTGGTTGTCAGTAGTCATTGATTTTTTCCATTGAATCGTTTATGAATAAATGGAACTATATTGTATCTAAATCTACATTTGGTTATAAGGTTCTCTGTGTATCTCGGTGTCGTCATATATCTATATTTATTTATCCAAAACCATTTATTTATATCTAGGCATAAAATTTGAGTATAGACTATTTTGCTTTGATAACTAAATATAATTTTATAAATTGGCCCATGACAATTGAATTTCAAATAGTGTAAAAAATCAACAAAATTATATTAATTAATATCTACATACTTCATGGTTTCATATTCGCTTCGAAATCAACAATATTCATGTTTCGACGCACCATTTAAGTTGGAAAATAGATTTTCAATTTCCAGTTAATACACAGTGACAATTGCGGTAATTAATTTTAAATATATGTTTCAATTTATTGTATTAAATCCATCAAAGAATCTGAAAGTTATTTTACACAATATAATAAATAATCGATATAAGTTTATATTAACAAAAAATTTATCCACCTGCATAAGAGGACGATCTTGAGGTAATAATAAATAATTCTTTGCTTCATCAAATAATCAATATAAGTTTATATTAACAAAAAAAAAAAAAAAAATTTTATCCACCTGCATAAGAGGACGATCTTGAGGTAATAATAAATAAAGTGTACTTGAAAATTATGATGTGTAAATTTATCAGCAATGGTTAATAAGTCATTACAAGCATGAGTATCAGCAAAGGCTTGGATACCTAAGCAATTAGATGGATCAAGCTGCTGTTTTAGAAATTCACAACAAACATCTTGAATTTCTGATAATTGTAATAAACAAGCAGCTAGTAGTAAACACTGTACATTCCACTCTTCAATAACAATTTGAGATGTATAACAAAATTCTACCAATGCTTCAACAGCACGTTCATCGATATCCCTTAATGTTACCTAATATCGTTTGATAAAGATAACCAAATAGTTAATTACTTCATTTTGTAGTGATTCAGATAATTCGCCAGTAAACATAGCTTTAAAATAAGGACTACATGCAGATAACACAATTCTATGGACTAAGATTTTTTTTTGACCAACAATCAAGGCTACGTCACATAATTCGCCGTGTTTTCTTAGTTGATTAATGGATTCCAAAGTAATTTTTGGGTGCTTCTCAGAGAAGTAGCATAATTTGTTAAACGGATTAAAATTGAATGCACCCCCAGAACATTGATCTCCAGTAATAATCTTTTTCTCATTTTGTTGCACATCACAATAGTTAATAGAAAATGGTTAAAAATATGAAGAAATAAATAAAATCCCTTACCTATTAATAAATTATTCACCAACCATTCAAATCAAACTACGAGTCGTACCGAGGATTTCCGCGGCTTCGGTGCGTTCGGTGGCTTCTGATTGGTTTTCTCCTTATCTCGTGTAAGAACTGAAAGAAGAAAGAAATAAATCTATTTTGCGAAACAAAATTAAATTACCCTTGAATTAGTTGTCCAAATTGTAGATATGTAAAAAAAATTCAATTTGATTGACCATATCAATAATTTCTGCAATTGGATAGAATCAGTGGGTAATGCAAATATGAAATTGAGAAAGGAATTATCGAATTGAAAGGAGAAATAACTCAATTCGAACAATAATTTGATAATATTTAATTGATTGCCCTCAACTGCAATTAAATTAGTTGCTCATTAGTAAAATGAGTTCGAGATTTACAAAATTGCAAGAAAAAGAAAAATTGATATAATAATAATAATTATTATTATTGTTGTTATTATTATTATTATTATTGTTATTATTATTATTATTATTATTAATTATTATTATGAATATTGTTATTAGTATTGTTGTTGTTATTATTATTATTATTAGTATTATTATTGTCGTTATTATTATTATTATTATTATTATTATTATTATTATTATTATTATTATTATTATTATTATTATTATTATTATTATTCAAAAAAAATCATAATATAATAATTAGATATAATAATTAGATATAATAATTATTGTTATTATTGTTATTATTGTTATTATTGTTATCGGTAGGAATTATTGTTATTATTATCGGTAGTATTATTATCGTCATTATTATTGTTATTAGTATTAACATTATTATTTATATTAAGTAGTGTGAGGATGATGGGGGGAGTCGAATAAGGAAATTTCAAAATAAAATATCTCAGATTTAAAATCATTGGCAAAGGCAATAGCTAAAATAGATAGATAGCAATCCATTTTTATTATTGTTATTATTATGATTATTATTGTTATTACTGTATGGTAAATTAGACTTATTATATACATGCAGATTCGAGGTCGAATCTAAATTAAAGGGGGGAGATATGTTGGGGTTCAACAAGAGAGGCACAAAAATGAGGTGAAAATTGACAAAAACACCAAATTCAAAATAAAAATTTAAAGTACAAAATATTAATTAAAAATCAAAAATTTTAAAAAATGAATATTTTCTGGGGGAAACTGGTATGGGCGGATGCTAAATAATGAGACGAGTTCAGCTATAATAAAATAAAATCAATGGGGGGTCCCTAAAAGGAATAAATTACAAAAAACAAAAAATTAATTAAAAATTAATTAACTAATAGAAAACCCGAGCTAATGGGAAACCCGAGCTAATGGGAAACCCGATACAATGGAAAACCCGAGCGAATTGAGAAATTCAATTTCGGGAAGGCAATTAATTTAGCCGGATAAAAAGCGCCGTCAAAGGAAATGAGCAAATTCCCTTCAATTAAATTAGACCTCCAAGAGGAAGCCCGGGGGAAATAAAACCAAAAATAATTGGCAAAAATAAAGTCAATTAACAAGCGAGTATAAAAGCAACTGACAAGAAAACAAAATGCCAGGTGGTCGAAGAAAAGAAAACAGAAGTTGACGAGAGTGAAAAAGGAAATATTAAAGTTAGTCGAAAGTAAACCATTTAAAAAAAATCGAACGTACCAGAAAGGGATATCTCCCGTTGGAAGATCTACCCCTGCGTGAGATTTGTTGGCAATTGAAAAGTGCAGACAAAACCTGATTGTATCAAGTGTGAGTAAACTAATACAAGTGTAAAAGTGTAACTGCATCAGTGTCAATAAAGATTTTGTGTTGGGTTATTTGTTTATTTATTTATTTGGAAAAGAACACAAAGGAGTCAGACCGTAGTACCGACTTGCATTAAAAACCCAACAGAATACAAAAGCCCAAAATAAATAACAGGATCCAACATAAGAAAAAGGAAAATAAAAAATATTAAATTATTTAATAAATTACAAAATAAAAGAAATAAACCACCTCAAGGAAAGCGTTAAAGAATAAAAAATAGAAAGTACACCACTTTACACAATAGCTGGATCCTGATTGGATGAAATTTAATATAAAAGAAAGCGACTTGACTGATTCCCTCAACTGTTAAAATTTGAATTTAGGTTCAAATTTAATATCAAAAGAAATATGCATAAAATGTCAATTCTTTATAAATCTTACCACGAGACCATACTCCTTGTCGTCGACATATGATAATCCTGGATCTATTTCGCTGATCAACACGCTGGCATACGATCTACAACTCTCCTTTCCCATTCAGACCTGTTGCTGGATAAATTCGTCTTCAGGATGCTGGATTTCGATACATCGATGTCATTACTCTCACTCGGATCCATTGTCTCCGCATTTTAAACTCAAAATCATTATCGCCCACACTCCCTATCACTTCATGAAGTCCGATGATCATATGCAGACGTCCCGAGCAGTACCGTCCCTGGTTCCGTGAAGAGAAAAATCGAATACTTGTCAATTACGGTAATATATGATCGTAACAGGTTCAAATAAATATCAATCATTGTAATAACAATAAATATTATAAAATAAAGATTTACTTTTTACTCGGTATACCTGTCAATCAATCTTTAATAAAAACTCGGCTGATCTCCGGAGTTACAAAAATGGATTTCCTTGTGGTAATATATTAGATTCCTAGTTGATTCCTGTATTGATGAATTCTTGCGAGGTTCTTGATATTCTATTTGGAAACCTTGCATTCAGCGGATCCAAATCGAGAAATGTAAATTTTATATTTTGTTATCTTCATTTTTACATTATGTATATTTAGTTGAATTGTAAAATTTATTATAAATTGAAATATTAATATCATTAATAACGTTCTCTTTTCTCATCACATAAATATATTCGCATTCGGGTAAAAAGTGGATTAAGTGTGAAATTTTTTATAGTTTCGAAAATGTTATTAGAATGAAGAACCGGACTCTAGGTATTCTTGTAGAAGTTATGAATAGGAAAGTAAGAGTGATTGACTTTGCAGCTAAGTTCGTGGAAGATGTTTGGATCGTGGAAATGATTGAGGTATGTTGAGAACCAATAACATAGAGTTTATTCCAGAAGCGATCTGGTCACTGAAATGCGATGTGAGGTATAAACATAGAAACTAATACCAAGGATCGGTGAACAGTTAGAATCCCGGAGATCTATCAAATTGATAACGGTGCCGAGCAACGGCCGAGGATGAGAAGAAATTGTAGAGGAAAAATAGGAAACATTGAGGGTCAAATGGGGTTGAACTAGCGAGGAGAATCTCTATGGGTAGAATATCGAAGTCGATGGGAAAGTGCGAAATTTTCTGCGAGCATGGAATCGGTAAGCACTAACAGAATAAGAGAGTGTGGATTACTCATGATAGCTTTCATAGTGAAATGATAACCGCAATTCCGACGAAATGAGGCAGCTAATGATAGAAGCAGATGGGAAATACTTGAGTGTTACAAATTTTTAAATTATATTATATTGATTTGAATTTTATTAATGTGTATGGCGAAACCGTTTGGGAGGACGTTTGGATGCCGTTGGTACTTGTACTGATGGTAAACATATTGTTGTCATAGATGGGTGCGCTAAGAGTGCCGGTAGATGTGAAATAGTGTGAGAAGTTGATCGTCTGAATAGGAATAGTAAATAAGATTGTTCTTCAAATCAGCAGTGGATACAGCTCGAATTGCGTATAGGCCAGTCTTCTTCTATCACATAACCTTTTCCGTTAAATAGTTTTAATGAAGCCCTGGACCCTACGTGACCCATTGGTCGGAGACGATACAGTACACCTCCATTAGTACACTTTGAAAACCCTGATAAGTCGTTCCAGGTTTACTTTTACTTAGATATGGAAATTGACGATTTTGCTAAACATCCGCAATCGTTCACGTACCTGATGCAGCGTAGACTTTGAGAAAATCCATGTGGATAATTGCATATAAACTTCCGTCGTTTATCCGAAAAATCTCCGTCAGTCCTTGAGGTAGACTTATTACACCCCCATGTTGATGCAAAAGAAATTCATTCGACTAGACATATTCATCTCGATAAACCAAAATAATAATCTGTTATTATTATCGTAATTAGATCCAAACAGGATGTGCCGCTAATATCGACTACGAACAATTTTCGAGAATTCGGACTTCACAGGTTTCAAACCCAAGTACCATGCTAAGATAAGTTTCATTTTTTCTTACTCCATTCTGAAACTACCTGATCTAGCAACACTAGGTCTCATCCGAAAATAGTCGCAAATTTAAATATATTACATTTATGGAGAACGATAAAAGGCCATACATAATTTGATCAAATCTCACTCCCGGTGTTTGTATAAAGTTAAGAGGAGTTCGGTTAAGCAAATGTTGTGAAGATTCCGTCGACTTCTGCAATAGTGTGTTAAACTTGAAAGAAGTAACTCCTGAATAGCAATGAATGGGGCGCGAATTTACTACCAAGAAATCCCCGGTCGTTAACTTGTCGTAGCTGTAAAAAATATAAAACCCTTAACGAAAATGCATTTTTTAGCTTATGTCAGAACCGAATTTCCCCATATCTGGCCCGAAACCATGCTTTTCGTGCGCCGATAAAAAAAAATTTGTATCAATTAAACGAATACATCAGGGTTCTAAAGAGGTATATCGACACGCTGCAAGGCACGTGGTTCTCCCCACCACTTATGAAGGAGGCGAACAAAAGATTCTACGGCTCGAGCACTACCGCGACAGTTTACTCGAGGAGAGCCGATGCCAGCATCTCACAATCAAGGCCCAGTCTGAGGCCCTTCATTGCATCTATTCAGAGGCGGAACTGAAGAAGTCCCCCGTAGCACACTCGTCATTATCCCTAGCAACTGCCTTTGAGACACACCCCTAGGTGCCCAACAATTGCAAAAATTTTCAAAAATTATTTTATTCATACTAGGCGATTTTTCCCAAAATGTTTTAAAAAAATACATATTTTTGGTGACGATTTGATTTATTTATTTAATTAATTATAATTAAAAATTATATAAAAATTAAAATCACATTATATTGAAATAATTCCAAAATACTTAAAAATAAATGTCATATAAATTCCTAAAAAAAACCCTGATAATTAATTAAAAAATTTATATTAATTGGTGTCAAATCTCGTGTATGTTTCTATAATGTAACATTATTGATATTTTCTTATATTATAGGAAACGTATCTCAGTGGTGTTTGGTGTACCAAGTTATATAACCAGTACAGTACAAACCCACTTTTTATTGGTTAGCATTCCAGAATTTTTGGTCATATAGTGAACGAACTGTAAGATTATTTTTTTGAAATAGATTATACCGAAGAATGTCACAAAATTTATTACGAGAGAACCGAAAGCTTAGACAACCTCCCAATATCTCCACTGATGTAAGAAATGTGCCAGGGTTACAAGATGAAGTTACTATTGATGGATATGCACAAATTATTCAAAATATCTCGTCCAGTTCAAGCTCTGAGTCTATTTGCAATGAAGATAAATCACCAGCGTTATCTACCATATTGTCTCTGACACTGTTGTCCATATTGCGAAATCCTGTCAGGAGTAATGGAGTAGCTGAGATCACAGAACCTATTAAGCAGATTCACGCAACAGCCAACGTGTTAATGATGATGATGAATATTCTAACAAATCTACAGGAAATATTTTTCACTTGGCAGGAAATGATGAAGGCACAATATCTTGTGGTCAACGACAGAAATGTCTTTAAATCTATTTAATCAATAATTGCACATTTAAATCAATACTTGAATTTCAATTTTGAAAAATTTGCACTTAAAAATCAATAATCGCGACTTGACCTTGAAAAAATTGAGTGGGGGTAGGGGTCTCTGTTGCTAACCAGTGCGTGGTAACTAATGGTGGCGTAAGGGGCTCAGATCTACCTACTAAAGACAGAGCTAACCCCTTCACTTTTTGTCTTTCTGTAAGAAAGTATATATTAGGACAAAAACGACTCTAAAATCGGTCAAACAAAAATGCCAAATTTCAAAGAAAATTTCAAATTACCCTTCATGCAAGTCCACGATTGGAAATCTGATAATCTCCATATATTCTACCCAGAAGGAATATCTCCCGCCAAAATGGATGCAATCAGGAGACGAGTTGAAATTCGCAAGTTTCATGGAAAACTATATATAAAGAATATATTTCGGAAAAAGTATAATTATATAAAAACCTTTATTAATAAAATATATTTCAAACAATGAAGCATCAGGTGAAGGAGTAACAACGATAAAGAAACAAAATTGCCAATGTCTATCGTTTCAATGTGGACATTGTAATAATAATGTTAGACTTTATATCGGTGTTTGTAACATTAAATTTTAATAATGTTAAAAATTTGTTTATGTTAAATAGAATAAAAGTCCTTAAAGAAAATTTATTATTTTATTATAAAAATCGAATTTCATGTCTTTGATAACTTCCATATTACTATATACATTTATATTGGTTTTAAATTCATAAGGAGTTTAATGTACAGTTATATATTTTATTTATTTTTAAACAAGGTTTTGCGACGCCTTGTTATTTTATTGAGCGTAGGTCGCGCTAGAAAATGAAATAAAAAACTATATAGCAAACTATACTATGGTAAATTATCGCTATACAAAAATCGACAAAAATTAAATTTAAAAAAAAATCGATAACGTTAATTAAATATTTTACGGATAACTTGTATATTTTCAATCAGTAATTATATCCAAATAACCGAAACATTCAATCAGTAATTATATCCAAATAACTGGAACATTCAATCAGTAATTATATCCAAATAACCGGAATATTTAATCAGTAATTATACCCAAATAACCGGGAAACTTATTCAGTAATTATATCCAAACTAACCAGAATAATTTTTTTATTGGAGAAAAAGAAATAATAACAAGGTCGCTTAATTAATTTTATATTTAATAAAAGTTGTGTTTATATTGTTTCGTTTAATTATTTTTTATAGTATAATTGTTATTGGTCCATACATTTCTCATACATACAACACAACCTCACCCCAACTGTTTCGAGACAGTTTATTTACTATTGACTTACTTAATATTGACTTGAAAACGATCTGAACTTGACCTTAATGACATAAAGTTAATCTTAAATATACCTTTTTTAACCTTAAAATAACTTCAAAATAACCTTCGCCGTAAAATTCGACATTTATCTACTAATAGGGTTATATTTTTTATTTTAAACAAGGATATTAAAAGTTGAAAGGTTATTATCAGTGCCGAGTTTTGTTACCCGCTAGCGTATATATACACGTCTTGGGCATAGTATTACAAAATATAAAATAATATCTTATTGGATGATAATTATTAAGATAATATGTTAATAAAAGTAATATTTATGATATATTTTTAACATATTTTGTTAATTTAGTTGATGACGTATATATCCGTCATAGCCACTTAAGAGGTTAATACAAATAAAAATATTAATAGTCTATCTTATTTCATTTTATTCATTTGTATTAAATATATTATTCGCAGAAAAGGCTTAAATTATCATTTTTTTTTAAATTTAATTAATGCTGCTACCAGATAATTATCACTTTATATTATAAAATATAAAATCATAATTAACAGAATTTGATTATTGTGTACTTGCACTTTCTATTAAATATTTATTTGTCAGCAT
>CAUHTR010005877.1:0-14246 GCA_959609185.1 Schmidtea polychroa | reverse complement strand
TATGCTAATAAAAAAAAACTTGTTTTTAATAAATCTTGAGTCTTTGAAATGGAGGAGTTCAAAGAAGATAAAATCTTGAATCAAAATGAAATTTTGAATCAAGATAAAATTTACCCAGAATTGAGATATCACATACAATCACCTACAGCACCTAGTGAATTAGAAGTTATGAGAGTAAAAGAATTCAAATCTGAAAAACTTCATTTAGAAGATTTATTAAAACATTATAAAAAAAATTAAACATAGATGGAATAGGGAAGATACTTTTTTAAAGATTGCTGGTTGTTCTTTAGGTTTTGCAACAACAATATTAAAAATTATATTACCTGCAACTTTACCAGTTTTAACACTTGTACCAATAATTCTTGGGAATATTTCAGCTGGAGATTTATTCTTGACTGAAGTTGTGTCTATATCATACACTGCAAAAAAGAAGAGTTTATATCGTGAAGTTTGTTCATCAATAGATGGTAGGAATAACAAGATTATTTTTATTTCAATTAAAAGCCATGGAAGATTGAGTCTTGACGAATGATGAAATTTTAAAATCCAATCAAATAATTCAAGAGATAAAAGATCAAGTTAACAAATTAAAAAATGCAAAGATAATAACCCAAAGATTTTCAAAAAAAGATAATCGAGAGAAATGGTTAAAGAATAATTAAAAGTATGAAAGTAAAAAAGTATGAAAAAAGTATGAAAAGTATGAATCTTCAAGTTTTAAAATGGGGAAAATTTAATGCCCTTTATTTTTTTTATAAATATCACATAAAAATTGATGAATTTTTAAAGAAAATGGATCAAATAACCATAGTTGATTCAAGCAAATTAAATATATTTTTATTAAAACAAAAAGTTGTAGAATTCACAAAAAATAAAAAGTGAAAATCCTAACCTTAGACAACCTCAAATTTGTAAAATGATTGGTACTTCACCATCAACTATGGGAAGAATATGAAATGATTTAGAAATGCCTTTTAGACATAGGGTTAAAGCAAAGAGACCTAGGAAATCAAGGGGAATTATAAATAGCAACACATTGAATAATCCAAATAATAATAATATCAAGAAACAAGTAATAATGAGTCGCAGCGCGATAGTGTGTTACGAAATATACTAGAAAAATGATTGCAAAGATCACTGGGAAAAGCATAACCAAAAGAAATGAGAGAAAGGATAAAAAATTTTCTTTATTTCTTTCTTCAAAATAATCAATATTTTCATTTTTTTTAATATTAAATCATCAACAGGTTTATATAAATCTACAAGTCTATTAGTAGTTCCATTAACTAATGAATATCGTAAATTAATAGTTGACATTTTTAATATTAAAAAAATAAAATATATAAAAATGGAAATTCAAAAGGAAACTCGAAAATATTTAGTTCAACAACGTGATTTAATTGAGAAAAAACTTTACCTTGCAAATCAAAATGTAATGGAGAAACAAGTTGACATATTGATCTCTTGGTTTGGATGGAGATTTGATTAGTAAACAAGATTTAATTTTGAATCAATATATAATAATAAAAAATTAAAATGATGAATAATCTAGTTGGGGTATTACACGATCAAATTGATTGTTTGTCTAAAGATTTTGAAAATTTAAAGATGGAATATGAAAATAAGAAAGAATTCAAAGATGCTTCAGTATAAAGATATTTAATCAAGAAACTCCATATTTAATCATTCTTGTAATTATTTCTTGTCATCTAATCAATTTTTTATATTTGAAATTATATACTCGTCATGACGAAATATGATAAAATATGATGGAATATGATGGAATAAATTGAAATATGATGGAATATCTTGGAATATGATGGAATATCTTGGAATATGATTTAACATGATGGAATCTAATTGAATCTAATCAGAATTATCATCATCATCAGAATCATTATAATAATCTTTATGACTATCATCAGAATCATAAACATAAGAATCAATAGAATTATTATCAAGTTCAGACTCGTTACAAACATTATAAACTTCAGATTCATTATCATCATTAGAATTATTAGAATTATCAGAATTATCATCATCATTATTATGAGGATTATCAAGATTATCAGAATCAATAGGATTATCAAGATTATTATAAACATTAATTAATGGTTGATACTCGACAGGTTTCATTTTGATAATTTCAACATCTGTATAATTTGTTGCCAATACTTTATTTATTTTTTTCAACTTGTGTATGATTGGAATTATATCACTTCCAAATGGAATTGTATGAATTCCATCAGATAAAATCCATCTTTTATCATCATAATTATTTAATGAGGTTTTGTTTGATTCCTGTAATTCTAGAGCATGTTTAACAGATTTAATTTGATGAACTGTTACTGTTTGTTTCTTTGAATTTGGTTTTAAAACATTAACATAATCTTGAGGTTTAATTGTTTTGGTTACACATTTTTGAATTCCCTTATTTTATTTTCTTCAATCATTGGACCATTTGGAAAAGATGGATTTTCCATTTCAAGAGAATAATGTTTTGGACGAATAAATGTTCCTCCACATATTGGATTATTTGGTTTCACATCTTTAAAAGTAAAAAAGGCTCCACTTGAATTTAATAATTTACTCAAAGTTTCATTTTCAGATATTTCCTCGTATATATCATGGGTATAAATTCTTAAAAACATACTATCTGTATCCATTGCATACATTTATATTCTATCTTGGAAATGTGGTTGTAATACATCATAATATGTTTCATACATTTGTAATTTAGATAATTCTAATAAACATTGGCTTGTTGTATGTTTTTTCATAATTTCCTATTTCAACCGCAGCCAATTCTCTTGAAAATATTTCTGCATTTTTAAATGTTGGTTTTGCCAACATTCTATTATATATTGCAAAATCTTTTTGATTGTTTGTTAATAATTCAATCTTTGTATACTTGTCAATATTTTCCATGGTTTTTCCAAATACAGAATTATTTAATAATTTATACATGGTGTCTCCAAATGCATCTTGTTTTCTTTTACATTCATTTCTCGTTTTAATATTTCCTTCAATATAATCTTTCATGAATGGTGCTTGTTTAAATTTTATAATAATATGAATTTGTTGTATCTCCATTCCATGTCTAACATAGAATTGTAACATTCTATAATTTATGAGATAATTTGTTTTGTCTGTTTGATCACATATTAATTTTATACTAGTATGATCATTTTTCTTTTTTTGCTATGGGGATAATTCATCTCGTCTTATTTTTCTTTTTATTGGAACAAATGGAAAATATCTTGTTTTGTATTTTATACTGTCTGGATATATTTAATTAACTTCTAGAAAATATCCAATATTTGAATCTTTGGGAGTATTTAATATTTTGTTTATTAATTCATTGGTTACTTCTTTATCTTCTGGAACATCAACCCATTCAAATGAAGAAATTGGTAAATATTGTGTCATTATTCAAGAATATAAAGCAGTTGCATCAATGTATAAAATATAAGAGGGATTTTCTATACATTCCATTGCCATTTCAAATTCTTCAATTGTCTTTAATTCAACTTATGGTTCATCTGTATCTTTGAATAAAGTTCTATAAAGATATTTATAATTGAATGCAATTATGTGTCTTTCACCCATTCCAGAACTAATTCCACCTCGAATATTATTTTTTATCATGTTGAACATGTTGACATCTGATAATAATTCTATACTTGGATTTGCCGAACAAATCATATTATATAATAATATATCCCAAAATAATAATGGTAGGGTTATATAATTATAAGGTTTCCATACAAAAGTTTTTATAAACTTTTCAAAACAATCAGCGAGAATATAAACATCAAGACTTAGATAAACATCTGTATATTCTCCAACATTTTGACAATTAAATAATTGCCACATTTTTCTAGCTCGGGGCATCTTCTTGTTGAGTTGTATTTGATTGAGTTTAATATTGAATACAATTTTTCATGTGGGTGTAATTCTGTTTCTTGGTATTTATTAAATGAATCAATATAATCATATGGATATATTCCTTTTGCTAAACATGTTAGATATTCTTCAATTGGAATATTATATTTTTCCAAAACATTTTCTATTGTAAATTTAAAATCTTGACTTGACATTGTTTTTGTTATTCCATCTAAACTCATTCCAAAGAAATTTAGAGAATCTATAAATTTTAAGCAACCATATTCTACACATTTATATTTTTCTTTTGTTAAACCAATAACTTTAAAAGTGTTTTTTGCATTAATTGCCAAGTGCATATCATATCCAAATAAATTATGAAATATAATTGGTATCTTTGTTGATTTTTTACAATTTAAATTACAATTATTATGAGCTGCCCCTCGATAATTATTTAATTTTTTAAAATGATCATGATCCAAAACTTTTGGATTATTAAAATTTTCATAACCTCCCAATTCTTGTTTACACATCCAAAAAATTGTAGAATTTTCATATTCTATAAATTGTTCTGGTGAAACATCCATTTCAAAATCAATTTTTAATTTTTTATGCAAGAATGATTCCAGGGAATTTATACTTGCAACAAAATGATCCAGAGTATCCCATGGAGAAGTTCCTCGATATGCTAATTCATATGATTCTATTATTTCTGGATAATTACTTTTGATGAATAAATGATATGGAACTTGTTTAGTTAATTTTATTGTAAAAGATTTCTTGTTTAGTTTGAGAAAATCTTTCATTTTTTCTATTTGGTTTAGTTGAAAATCTTGATTCTCAATCGAATCATATTCATACCATGATTCTAATAATTTATTTTTTTCTTTAACATTTAGGTATTCTCGTTTTAAATTTTGTGGTATATTAATTGCTTCAAAATCCCCATAAATTGTAACAAGAGATTCTAATAAATTTGAATAATTTTTAAATTTCATTTCAAGATTCTCTGGCATTTTAATTAATGCTGGTTCATTATCTAAGGATTTTCATTCATTACGAATAGGATAACATCTTTACACAAATTGCAAAATAAATTATGAATTAAAAAGTAAGTTATTATCAATTTTCTAGTAAATTCATAATTTATTATATTCTCATTCTTTATTAGTTAATTCATTCAACATTCATGCATATAAAGCATTAAGATGAGTAAAAGAAAGCAAACAACTTTATTAAATTTTTTTGCAAAGAAACAATTAAGATCAAGTGAAAGTAATGAATTTATTGCATTTAATATTTTAATTCCATCAAATACAAATACTAGTCACCATGAGTATAGCACAAATTTAGAGATATTATTGCAAAAATATTACACCGATTTAAATTGCACAATAAATATGTTAATAGCCGAATACAAACTGTGGCAAACAAAGTTCAGTTTAAATCAAATACAAAAAAATGCAAGTGTTTTGCAATACCTCTGCGAATGCAGTGAAGAAATATTTCCCAACATTTTCAAATTGCTTAAAATCTTGGCCACTCTTCCCGTGACAATAAGTACGGTTGAAAGGTCATTTTCAACTTTAAAATATTTAAAGAACTATTTGAGAAGCACCACGGCAGAAGACCGGATAATTGGTTTGGCTTTGCTCTATATATATCGAGACATGCCTAAACGGAAGAAGAAATATTTAATATATTGCATGAAAAAAGAGGAAATTAGATATTGTTCTGTAAGGGTCGATTTATAAGTAATATTACTCCTTTGTTGTTTTTGCATTTTGCACAAATTTATCGATTTGTTTTGTAAGTTTTTATGCTCTGCTAAATAATTTATCAAATTTTTATAATAAATCAAATATTAAATATTAAAAAGCCCTGGCCAGTGTAGCATATGTGGGTCATTTAGTGCAAGGCCCGCACTTTACCCTCCTTGGGCCGATACTGACAGTGTACCCCATTCAAAATTCCTGGTTGCTCCACTGATCTAAAGGGTTAAATAACTATGAAAAATTACAAAAAACAACCTCAAAAATTAAACATTTTTTGAATATTGTAAAATTGATTAAAAGTAAGATCAAATAAAAATTTCGAGACACAATAATATTTGATTTTTATTTATCTATTAAATACACATTGTATCTTAAAAGATACAACTGTTAAAATCTATATTTCTTTGTAAATGCATTCAAAATTTCCTGCACAACATAATTTTATGACTAACCAGTGCATTTTTTCTGGAAAAAAGGTGCCGGAACGTATCTGTTCTATCTTTTATATGCAAAAAATGACGCTGAAATTAGCTAACAAATAAAATAATTATGCAGGACACAATATATACACTTATTAGTAACTTATTACCGATAAGTTTTATAATGTAGAAAAAATGTAAAGAAAAATGAAATTGTAAAGTTGTTTAATTTTTTTGTTAATTTTTTAAAATCATTCTGCGAAAAAAGGTACCGGAACGTTTCGTCAGAAAAAAAGCACTGACTATATCTCTATTTTGAAATGTCATATATGACATAATAGTAGTTTTAGTACTCGAAGAAATTAATGTTTAAATTGTACATTCTAATTTTTAATGAAATAGTTTTGGGTATTTAAGGATTAATAAGAAAATAAATCAAAACAATATAAAAACCACATTTAGTTTTAATCAACCAGTTTGTAACGCAAGTCACGAAAATATATTAAAAATCGTTATTTAAATAAAGAAAGTGAAGACAACCACAAAAATTCGGCCGTAAAGGAACGAGTTTAATATATTAAAACACCTGAACAGCGAGCGCATTATTGTGTCTACTATATTTAGTTAATGGACTAATGACACGAAAAATTTTGATTATGGTTCTAGTTATTTTTTACAAATTAAATATTGATTATTTGAGTTATTTTCATTTTCAAGGGATACTGATTGCATGTAGACGTGGATTCCGAAAGTTTGCATTAATCTATAAATAGGATCAAGAGTTAGGACCCGAAATCTTTTACGGTAAGGTCAAGAATTGTATAGGCACAATTTAGTTATGGGCTGTGTTGGCTTATACTGAAAACAAGATAATGGAAATGTTTAAGGGGAAATACAGAAGTGATCCATTCTCAGATGAACATATAACCATTGGAATTAACCCATTGTATACCCATAGTGACGGACCATGTTGGTACTGTACATAGTGGCTAGATACGAGTAGACATGTGAGTTTCGTTGTCAAGACTACTCTCTACTTGAAACCCATCTGTAATTCTGGACGGCCGATAGAAGGTCTATCGTCTTCCGGAAGTTGATTTCTGGGCGTTGATAAGAGACTAACGAATCGATGAATGTTGGAACCTAGTTAAGTCGGTAACCTCTGACTCCATGTGTCCCTTTAATTGAAAATCACCACTAACAAACTACCCAAAGTATATTTGAATCACAAAAATATATTTGTCTCGACACAAAATAATCAATAACCAAATTTTATGAGTTTGATCGATCCTCCGCTCGGTTTTGATGCCTTGACAAAAGATAATATTCAACTTTTCATTACCTAGCTTCTTTTGACTAACTCTTTCATTTTATATTCGAATTAATTCTTTTTTAACTTTTTAAGTATAACTGAATCCTTTCTTTTCTTTTCCCCTAAACTTCCTGACTTGTCCTTCCCTTTTCCTACTCGATTTCTTCGAATTCCTAGCTGAGGCTAAATGTCGATTCGCTCTGATTTTCCCATGCCTTATATACTCTTCGAAATTGGGATGACAAATAGTTATTGCCAAGCCAATCTCTCTCCTGACATTCGACTCCACATATCTGCTTCGACTGTTACCCCGAATGGTTCGACAAATTAAGATAATTAATAGCCAGACCCCGGGCCCTCTCCGCACGCACTATCTTTTTTTTGGACTTTTCCCATTAATCATTGTGATAAGATAAAGGGCCTAAATATTTCTTCTGTTTACCTATCTCTTTGTTTACCCAACCAGGGATTTCTATCTACTAGCTAAATAATTAATTAATTAATTTCATTTTTTTTGTTTTTTATCTTATACGCACCTTTTCCCACTATCTCTTCCCCCAATGAAAAATTTTCCAGACTCTAACTCGAATTTATGAATCCTTTATCGATTTTCCTCAATTCACCTTTATTCTGCTTTTCCCATATACTGATGCACCTACTCGAGCCTTTCTACTCATTTTATTTCTTCGCATTGTCACTGCTCTCCTTGACCAATATTGCACCTCTCTCATTACAAATATAATTTAATTTTATTTTAATCATTTCATAACCTCAACAATTCTATTGAATTCATATAAACAAAAACAAAAGCAAGAAAATAAAAATGATTATAATGTCAATTTTTCAGTTATACAATGTTCGAAATCTTAAATTGATGATGAAGTTCAGCCATGAAAGATTCCGGATACAATTCCACATACGATGCCAATTTATGAAGGATATGCTTTATCTCTTGCTATTTATAGAATTGATTTAGCTGGAAGAGACTTAACTGATTATTTTATTAAAATCATGAGAGTGTTTATACTTTTTTAACAAAAGGTCGTAGAGATAGCGAGTCGGTCGAGTAAGAATTGTAAATTGGGCGATTCATTTCGAAGAGTATTTTATTATTTTTATAATTTATAATAATATAATTATTATTATTCATATTTAAACATACATGGCAATGATTTAATTATAAGATAACGCCAATCAAACATTTTTTTCACGATTAATTTCGACAGTTTTCCTGTCATCATCAGGTGGGATATAATACTCATTAAATAAAGGATTTTAAACAAATTTAATTATATATAAAAATTTTTTTATTTTATAAAAATATTATTTTTTAAAAACTTTAACATTTAAAATTTAATTTAATAATTTAAAATTTAAAAATTTTTTATCAATTATTTAATTTAACACAACAATCAATACATACAATACACAAAAGCTTATTTAAAAAACACTCAACACACAAGTATTTACAGCATTCTGCACATTAATTTTCGGATTCAATGATTTTATCAACAACGCCTCACAAATCACACGTTCCCAATAATTATCGAAGTTTTTTAATAAAATTTTAAAATCAGACATACCTATTTTAATCTTACAGCCCTTATTGTGCTCACCAATATGGGTCAAAGACTTCGGTCTACAATGTTCTCGAGCTCGAATACAGAGATGACGGGAAGTCTCTCCAATGTATGTGGCATTACACCCATTACATGTAAACTGATAAACGAGATCGGAACACAATTCAACCGGAGTCTTTGACTTATTAATAAACATATTGCGTACTTTCCATGAAGTTGACACTATCCTATAGTTTAAATTCCCTAACTGCTTTCTTATCTTCACTTTATAATCCTTAAAACCTTCTGAGTACGGCAATACTAACACAAATTTAGGCTCATCATCCTTGCTCACACTATTTAATTTATTTAACTCATCAGACTCACCCACCTCAACAAAATCACACACAGATTTTAACTCATCAGACTCACACGTCTCAACAAGATCACACCCAAATTTTCTCAAACATGGATCCTTAGGATTTTGAATAAATTTGTCAACAGTCTCTTTCACCATAACTACTAAAAAGGATTTTGAATAACCATATATATATATATATTTTGAATAACCACACGTCAACACTCTTTACCGAATTTTTAAAAGTAGAAGACAAAGACCATGCACGATAAATCAACCCCTTCACCATATTTCTTTTATACTTGAATTCACAAAAACTTTCGGAAGAAGTATAGAGACCAGTATCAGTTGGTTTTCTATAAATCTCTGTCTCATAGTGTTTCTCTTTACGTTGTATTAACAAATCCAAGAAAGCAAGCGATGATTTTTTCTCCGTTTCACATGTGAATACAATGTTTTTATGTAGACTATTCATATAATTATTATTATTATTATTATTATACCATATATATATATATATATTAGGGTGGGTCGAATGTTAATAAATTTTGAGTTCAAGAAAGGAAACATGGTTAAAAAGTTGTATTTTGGTATAGAAAAATCGAATCAAACCATTTTACTTAGATTTATGGACATTTACTGCTCCCAACCTTTCTCCGAAAATGCAGTTCAACATAAGTGTGAAAACAATGTAATTTGGCTAGTGTCGGAATGTGTTTTGCGCCTTTGTCCATATTTAGATGTAGCTTTCTTAAGAGCTTATAAGTATATTATTTACTCTCTTGGGCTGAGATAGTATATTCTGTGTCCTCATCCCGCATTGAAATATATCCTGACAACGTCAGTGATTAGGAAGGGCCAAATTTGAATTATCCTTTTCAAAGACAAAAATCAACTTTNTTCCTTCCTTGATTTTTTACACAGTAGTACCATACCATGTCTGGACTTGTGACCAAACACTTTGCAACTGGCAGAAGAAACATCTTTGATGGCTCTTTCAACGGCTTGAGAATGACAGGGAAATTGTTCTAATGTAATTTTCTTATTCATCTTCAATTCATGATCCAATATATGAGATAAAAGAGGGGGAGGCGTCAAATTACATTTTGTCCAGTCAATCATGTCAGCATATGATGTAGCAGACGACTGAAGAAAGACAGTATTCTTGTCCATAGTGCGAATCACTTCGGAAGGGAGAAAATTTTGTCTTGCAGTTATGATTTTTTCTGTTGCAAACTTTCTGATTTCTTCATCATCATCACCAACAGCAGCTAGGAGTATATTTTCTGGATGTGAGAAGTAATTGTTGTTCTGAATGACAGGAAAGATGATTTCTTGGTCTGATGGATCCAAATCCTGCAGAAGTTGGAGCATATAAAAAATATTTCTTGCACCATCTTGGCATGACGAGTGAATCTTTATATAAAACCATGACGGTCCATAGAAATTGACAATAAATTTCACTATTCGCATGAGAGGTTCAGATGGAGCAGTTTCGGACATATATAGTCGCAGAATTCTATTAGCTTTCGTTAGCCAGCGACTGTGATTCAAATTTCCTGGTTGTGCCATTTGTAGAAAAGGGACATCCTTGTTGTTGTGGTACCCTTTCTGGACTGCCAAGCATACTCTGAGGAAATACAATTGATCAGTGTTCAATTCTTTCTTGACATTTTCACTAATATCTACGACCTTTCCAGGAAGGGGACATAAAGGCTACTACGGGCTTGTCTTTTGGATCAAAATCAAGAACGCTTCCTATTTTCACCACATGACGTTTTGGACCTTTTGTTTCTCCACCATCGACGACTGAAAAATACTTCCTGAATGGCAATTCATTTGCATGCAACAAGCATATCAGCCATTGTAGAGGTCGCCCTAGGCTTTTTTCGAGTCTTCTGATTATTTCATTATTTTTTCCGGTGTTTGTATTGGTTCCATCGCACACAATTGCTTGAAGGGTCAGTGAGGACTGCGTGCTAACGATGATTGACATGATTTCTTTGCCAATATCCACAGCTTTACTACTTTGAGGTACAACATGATCGATATATGTATCCCCTGGAAAGGCGACAATCACATAATGCTCCTCTTTTAGGATCCTTCTATGAAGTAAGGTGGAATCTTGTTTCCCGTCGAAACCGAGGCAAATCAAGTTTTTCGCTTCTGCTGAATGCTGTTCAATTTCTCTCTCCCTCCAGTACTTTCTCTGACGTCGTAATTTTTGCGGGATCGATGATTGTTTGAGAGGATAACAGTTTCCATATCTTCAGAAAAGCGTTTACTAGCAAACACGTGTCTCTGTTGCTCACACCACATCTGTCAACAGCTTTACTAATTCAGAATAATGTCTTCTATTTGAAATTCATCACATTCTTCTACGCTTGACTCTGAGCTTTCTGTTGAATTGTCTAACTTATCTTTACTTTCATCACTAGCGGCTTCACTCTCCGTGTCACTTCTTGAGGTCGGATGTAGATCGTTAACTTCAGTGTCCATTATTTCATTTTTCATTTGTTTTCCTTTTCCTGTAGGGCTGCTTTTCGTTTGTTTTCTCTTCAATTTTGAGGTTTCCTGTCTGTCCGTATTTCCGATTTTCATGTTTCTGGTAGTTTGTTGGTCAATCCAGAACTCCCACTCTAAGGTAGGAATTTTCAAGGCCAATCGGCATGTACACTGACTTCTTCCACGAGCACCCAGCATTAAAACATTTGCAGCAACATATGTCAAACAATTTGGAAAACGAGCTTAACTTATCTTGAAATTTGGCAGATGACCTCTTGCCATACTGGATACTTCTCTAATTCACGCACTTTTGATATTAGTCGCTTGACACGAACCACAATACTACTGAACTCAACAGTTGGGATACTTGCCTTCATATAATTTCCTTCACCTTATTTGCGAGAAGAGTTGCTTGTTCGTTAAAGCCAGTATGAAATTGCGTACATTTCTCATTGTAACAGTAATCACGAAACACATCTTCACAAGTAGGTAATTGGTTTCTGGGTAGTTCACAAGTTTGACCAAACAGACAATGACGTGATTTACTTCTTGTTTTGCGAAATTGCTTATTTCTCTGTCCCTTCATAACTGCTCTTCTGTACTCAGCTCTGGCAAAATAAAAGTGAATCATCAAGTTAACTTTTTAATTATGTCCAGCAAACACTTGACATCCAATCGAAACAAATTAAATTATCTGAGTTTAGACTGACTAGTAGTATCCATGTGGATTATGTGTTGACTGTAGTGTGTGTGTTAGTATTGTTCAGAAGAAATTGTCTTTGTGAGTGCTTGTGTGAAGGTGCTTCCGTGAATTAACCTCTCTATACATGCACGCGTTAGCTTGGACTTGTGAATAGAGCAGGTCAAAAATGGTCTTTCTGCAAGCGTGTGACTGCTTGCAGGATGAATTTACAATGGCACATGTGCGAGCATTTTTACTGGGATAGTACTAATACATACAAACAAAAGTTGGGACCTGTAAACCCTTTTAAACAGCAGTCTTTTGCAGGGATATTTCATTTTCTAGCATAAGCACAACTTTTTAGGCATGTTTGGAGAAAAAAAAAATTTTCGACCCACCCTAATATATATATATATTTATAGTTTAATTATATAAACTTTAAAATCAGGCCACCGCTGGATCAAGTAAATACTATATAGTTTTAATATATACACACACATTTTGGGGATAGAAAATATATGTAAGTGTAAAAAACTTTCATAGCATTGCACTTTTATCTCCCCTAATTTGGCATTGCACTCATAATATTTTTTTTTATGATGGATTTTCTGGCAGTCGTTAGTGACCTCTTCATGATTTCGTTCAGCAGCTTCTGCTCTACGATCTAAAGATCCATTCAAATAATATAAAAATGAGATCTATTAATAATTACTTATCCTTGAAAAGAAAAAGGTTTCATTAAATAAAACAATAAAAAAATTTACAGTAATGCTTGACAATTTCATATTTCAAATGCATTTTTGTTATTGATAAAGTTATTTATTGCTTGATACCTTCAAAAGGATTCAGTTCAAATAACAAGTTGAATGCGGACAACAATTGAATGAACTGGAGACGTCCATGAAAATGTTGATTTATAGAAAATGTTGAATGTTATTTCACGTCAACAATATCTTGAAGAAGAAAACATCATTCTACAATCATTATTTAATTCAATCATTATCAAATTCACTTGAAAAAGGTAGCGCCAAATATTCGTGAATATCAAAAATATCGATATAATTACTGATTAAGCTTTTTAATAAATAAATACAATGGGAAAGAAATCAGTGGTAAAATTTGACAAAAAAGATCCTATTAAATAATTAATACAATATTTACAATTATTATTTACATACCATACTTATGAAATTCTAAATTAATTAATAAACATTTTTTAAATTAGTTAATAAGTTTAAGCTTTATTTAACTTATTCCTTACATGTGCAGAGGCAATGACAGTATGTGATTCAGGAATAGTATCATGGATATTTCAACCCAATATACCTTATACACAGTGCTTTACATCGAGAACAGCTTGATTCTAAGAACTTGGCGTCAAATCATTGAAGCAGTTAAAATGTTATTACTAAATCATATTAAGTCAAACGCAATAAATTTACGACTTCAGTTATATATTGCACTTGTTAAACACAGCCATGTTTTGGGCTATCATGGGAAAAGTATTAACACGATTCATAGAGATGTAAGTATAGAAAGAAGAGTCTTGAAGAAAGACTTGAAATTCATGAGACTCATCAACGATTCTATCTTTCTCTGTTCAGAACTCATTGCTCAAATGTTTTATAAAATACAAATTTATTCATATTATAATTCAAACAAATTTTTTAATAATTATTTGATATTTACTTTCAAAAAATAAAATTTATGTAAATATGAATAAATTGTTTGAATCAAATACAAATTTG